>LJIJ01000349.1:0-135101 GCA_001718145.1 Orchesella cincta
TTCTTTAAGACAAGAAAGACAACATTAAAAGCATAAAATCTGAACTGGATCTCAAACAGCATCATCATCACCACCACCATCAGCATTTTTGTCAGAGTGAGAGAGGACAAGTGAATGAGCTCAGTCTGTAATTTTCTTCTCTCTGTCTCTCTCTCTCTCTAAAAAGTCAGCCATTTCATTTTTCTCTGTGAATAATATACAGTTTTCTGCTTAAGTAAACAAGTGCATATGTTACGAGAGGAGAGATGAGATAAGACAAAACCACTACCACCACCAACACGGTGTACAAAATAATAATATGATGGTGTACTAAATGCAAATATCCCCTTTTGGCTAAATACAGTTTAGTTTTCGTGTGGTCGGTTCAAAAGAGCAGGACATGATTACTGTAGTCGTAGATTTGTAGAAGTTACTTTGTGCAGTGGTTCCAACACAACGCAACGCTCAGTTTCTTTTCATTTGGAGCTAGCCACAGCAGATATATTACGAGAGAGAGTCACAAGTGCAAGCAAAAAGTAAATGTGCTTTAGGAGACAAAGTGAATTAGGCATAAAATATATTATTTAATTGCAGTGTGTGTATCATCATCATCAATCTCTTGAGAGGGCACACAGCAAGAGTGGAATTGTGTCTACTAATGCTCTTTAAATTGCTACTTATATAGCGAGTGCTGCGCTGGATGATTACTTTGAATGAATGAGTGTGTAATAAGGAACGTGTAGTAGAAAGAGAAGAGGGAACGTATCGTAGAGAGTAATAGTAGTCATTTAATAATATCATCATCATCACCATCCTAGGCTCGTCATCTCTCTTTTGATCTGGATGATTTTCCTCTCCTGTTATTTCTGACGATGAGTGAAAAAAGTTTTGATTTCTGAAATATAGAGCTTTTATCAATCGCGCAGAATCAGAACAAAAAATTCTCATTGCTACTAATGCCTTAATTCCATATCTCACCTGCTGGAATACTCTTGTCTTCATCTGTAGTCAGTGAAAAGCAAAAGTGTTCGAAGAAAAACAAAGGTTATTTTATTTTTGAAAGGTGAATAAAAAAATAAACGTATATTTGTTTCTAAGGCAAGAGCTGTAGAAAGTTGGCTATTATAAATTATTGTTAGTCACAAAGTATATATTCTTTCGTTTCATATCCCAATCTATTAGCTCATTGTTCCAGCTATTGAAACTGAAGTCAAATATATAGCAATACTTCAATATATACAGTTTTTTCGTGTGGAGTCATAAAAAGTTGAGAGTTGTTTATAAATAGTGATATATAAATATACCAACGGGAAAACTTTCTTCTTCGAGGAATTAGCTATTTTTTTACTAATAGCTTTATTATCTACAGGATACATCTATATATATTTTTGGAAAATTCTCAGCATATAAAAGACGGAAAAATGACCAGCAGTGCAAACAACCAGAAGCTTTCCACTACGGAACGCGTCATCAAAAGTAAGTACCCAAAGAAACTTTTCTTCCAATATAATATTATTATTATTGTCTCTTTCCTAGAAAATACATGATATTTGTAGATGCGTGTAAAAGTTGTAGGCAATTTGTTTCAAAGTCACTGCAACATCATAATTCATACATATGACATAGCAGGTTGAATATACATCGTGTACATGAAAACACATGGTCGTTATACTCTAAATTGGAATGTCATTCATATAGTTTGTTAGCAATATTATGTTATGATGAAAATGATGGCATGCGTTGTGCATCGAATTGCATTTTTGCAGCAATTTTATTTGTACTGTCATTGTTCGTTTGTTCGTATCATATCGTCGTCCCTTCCATATGGCATCATGTCGCTTTGCATCCACGGTCTTTAACCATACCTTGACAATGGAAGTGGTCAGTGCTACATACGTCATGTACTTTTTCACTATTATATCACTCGTAGTTGTTATTAGCAAATATAGATATTAAGTTCCCAATGTGTACGAGTGACATTTGGAATTAGGCAGTGATTTCACGCTCGACGAGTTGCTCCATTGTTCTCAATCAAACTTTTGAATATACATTCGTGGATACAAAAACTATGCAAAAGAAACACGAGTCGAGTCATTTCCTTGAGCGTGAATTGAGAAACCAGATTTTGTTATTAATTTGGGTTTCCATTATGTTATGTTATCGTTTTCTTTTACCCAGATATCTATTTAATGTGTCTTAAGTAAGGTGTTTACGTGATTTATACATTGTTATGAAAGGTACACGTTGTAAAGTGTAATGCAAGCATATAATTGGCTGGCTAATGAATTTGCTGAGCTGTAAAGTTTTGCTATGACGTGTTGTGTTTGTGGTCAGTTAAGTAGCTTCAGAAAAGCAGTATGTTTAGAAGTGGCAAGGTGTAAACGGTGCGTGGGAAAATACTTCAACTACAATATTTCATCAATGCTACACCGACACTAAACCTTCAAAGGAGGCATCCTCATGGATGCGTTATTCTCCTCCAACAAATGATGATAAAACATAAAACATGTAGATAGGGCAGGTAGTTATAATAGCATCTACTAAGCATAACGTAAATTTCATGTGAAAACAAGATACTTTTTTGAATTATCTTAAAGTATAGAAAAATGTACATCCTTAATTTACTGTTTAGCAAAGATATTAAAAAATCCCTGATGCATAACGTAGCGTAAATATTTTATTCCAGAGTGCATACATTTTTTATGATGCTGGATTAATTAAGTTAGTAAATTCTGTTTTATCAAACCCTTTGATCAAAATTTATAGTAACATTTTTGTTCATTCATAGAGTATAGCTAACGAAAGAGGGACACAGTTAAAAGCAATCCATACTGATCTTCCTTCATCAAATTTCAGCTCGATCAGTTTACATAAAGTCATAGTCAAAGATGCTTGCACAAGGTTTTAACCTTGAGTATACAAGAGTTTTGTGTGTAATAGTAATTTTTATATTCTCTGTTGAATATTGCATCTCATATTCCTTTTATCATCTCATATTTCATTTGGCCCGTCATTCATAATCCCTGTTCAGAGGAGGAAAGGAAAATGAACCAAACCCTGACTTACTGCCTTTTAAGTCATTAGAAATCGGTTGAATAAATGAAACGAAAGAATTACCGTTTGCATTTCTCTTAAAAATATATATGATTCGAGGTTAGTTGGGCTGTTTCAAAATTATCTTAATTTAACAGAACTTCCATTAAGGGAAAGATAAAATGTTAATGCGAGCTCCCATGTAAGTGAATGAGTGTCATTGTTTATAATCTGTATTGACATATAGACATATCGGCAATTGTCATTGTATCATCACTGGAATGTGATGTTTATGTACCAACTCAAATGGTTGCGTGGCCAATAGGTCTGCAGGATCCATGTATCGTGTTATCACTCTCATCATCATCATCATCATCATCATCATCATCAACCATTTTGACTTCATAAAGATAACCAAACTGGCCACAATATGATTATGATACTCGGAGATTAAGTTTGTTGTTTCGCGTATATGTATATAATCTACATGAATTCTTTTTATCTTCTTTTCATGGCAGTAACAACGATATTAACCTTTTCAAACACGGTTCTCACCCATGTATAATATTTGCTATAGTTTGTACATTTTGAAACTGCTTGTAACACTTTTATATATATAATAGAATAATTATGAGGATATAAAAAGCACTAACAAATATTGTGCTACAGACATACAGTTACCTCCGAAGGGAAAAGAAACAAAGTCAATTTTCTCTGTTTATTTACTTTACTTACTCTGAAACCTTAAACTTTGTCAACAGAGTTGGAAAGAGGCATTGATACACATGAGAAACTTGTATTGTATCCAATCCAAAATGCATAGCATAGCAGTGTACCACTATGACTGTTATACTTAAGCATACTATTCTATACTGCTACAACTACATGAGAATCTCTCACATCTAAAAGAAGCCGGGCTTTTTCGGTGATTCGGTTATTTTTTGTTATTTCTGCTCTGTGCTCCTGTCGTGATTTCCTGCCTCTTTCTCACCGCCTGTCTTGAACCGTCTTTTCGTTTCCCTACTCCAACACTCCAACATAATATGTATTCTGTTTGAGCTTTGAAGTTTATGTACCTATTTTTGAAGAAATGCTTTGCAAAACTTTTTTCATTCTCCTTTGCGTGTGCTATGCCATGTATACTAACAAAATTACTAGTAGCCTTTGTGCAACTATTATATTCAAAAGTGTGTATAATACACAAAAAGATACACATGTGGATAAAAGAAAAAGTCGGCTGTCGACTTCATATTAAGAGTGTATTCTACTTTTTTAGTTTAGCATATTAATGCTCAGTTTTACATAAGTTGAGCTGCCTATAGTTTCGGTGCTGCAGTAGTCTCATATCATCATCCATTTCATTTCCATACCACTTCTTTTAGTTGATCCATCTAGTATCCGCTTCACTGCACTTTTGCCTCTGTTATTTTTTGCGTGAGGCATGCTTCTCCTTTGCCTGCTATATATTATGCTCAACCAAGAAATCTCTTTCTTTCTTGTAACAACAATTACATGTATTCAAGTAAGTAGTCAACTTGAGCAATGCTCAAACCAGTGAGGAACGAGGAAAGTAGCATGAACATGAAATAGTACTTGTTGTCGACAGGCCATGCCATACCTACACAAGAAAAGACAGGAAACTTTTTTTAAAGAATAAAAACCATCACATCACACAACCGATCTTGATGAATATACCGTATATTTTGCAATTGGATTTTGTCCTCTTGCAGTCTAAGCATATGGTTAAATAAATACATACTGTGAACACCATGATTAGAAGAAAGGGAATGAATAATGAGCATGCATACATATTACATGCACATTATCTCGGTTTCCACAATGTGAAGTCGACTATAAATATCAAATACATACTTGAAACAGGTTCTCGACTTTATACATTCCTATCTTGAGATATCGAAATGGAGACTTTCTATTATATCCAGTAAAATAAAACAATGTGGCCATTATATCTACACAGTTGAACTGCAAATTGCAAATTAGGAAAGAATACATTTTTGAAGGGTATATTACAGAGTTACATTATTGTTGTGACTTTTTGTGTGTAATCGGGTTTGCTTTTAACATTTTTGATCATCGACCTCGTGACAAAAAGTTGAGAATAGCTGGAATTTTTCTCCTTGATTTTCTTTGAATTGCAGTAGACAGGTGTCCGTTGATGTTGCTATCTTGGCAGATGTAGAGAATGCGAATGACTATTTCGGTTGTTTTAATTTGATCAGTAGAAATGATGCTAAAAAGGATGGGATGGGATTGTTTTATTTTAGCATTATTATGTGTGCTCCCTGCCCAAAATCGTCTTAATGAACAAAGTTTCTTGTCGGTAAATGAAAGTTTTTGATTAGATGTGGGTTGTCTTACAAGGATTCTATAGTCACGACTATATACCCACCCCGTATGACTATGTGACTTTGTGATGATGAGGAAAGGAAAGTACAGTGCGGAGCCAAAAAAATGATATTTTTTTTTCTTTGGCTCTTTCTTAAAACGTTTTTTATCAGACAAATTTTTGCATCCCAAATTATATACTTTATTGCAAAAGACGTGCCAGATGGAAACTAACTAGGCTCATCCTGTTGTTTGCTCCGTAAAACTTGTTCTTATGCAGAGATGATGAAATGACGATGAGTAATGCTGGGAGTATGTTGCTGTGAAAAAGTGGTACTGCATAAAATGATCACGTTGCATAATAATAGTAATTTGCCCACCCTACCTCGATTACACATTCACTCTCGACATTGAACTGCATTGAAAAGGTTATTTTTTCATTAAAATCATTCCAAGTTTGGGATTTTGTTGAAATATCTAGTTCTTGTTAGTGCATTCATTCAACATGACTCCGACCTGCCTGTTGCATTTTATAAGGTGCGGATTTAAGGTGGTAATGAGTTTGTTGGCATTGTCAGCAATCTGCAGGTGTAAATAACGTCTTATTTTTGTCATCTCAATTATGTATTGAGGAGAACTTTGCAGTCATATCCAACTCAATCCAGTTTGGTCTTCTTTTTTTTCATTCTCAGACAATACATCGATTATACTAGACCAGATTTAGATAAGAAGGTTTAAAAATTGCAAACAAGACATCCATGATGAAGTGTTTTTGTGCAGATCATGCTAAATGACATAAACATAATGAAGTTTGAACGATCGTGAAGTGTATGCAATGACAAGAAAAAGCTTTTTTCCAACTTTTGCCTCATCATTCGTTGGCTTAAAAAAGAGGTTGCTCATACTATACTACTATTGAAAATGAATACCGGCTCATTAAATCAATAATAGTTGTTCTCTTCCAAGTCGTCACATGTTAATGCTAATTACCCTAATTGGTAATAAATACACAGGGTTATTGCTAAAGATGAGAATGGAATGTTTGCTCAAACGGCTAGAATTTCCCCCTGCAGCAGCTGTTATATTTAGTCTGCATATTATTATTGCTCCACTTCAAAATATGAAGTGCATTTGCAAGCAAATTATCTCAATCAGCATTTTTACAATAACAAAATCGCATCTCATTTTCTTCGTAACAGCCCTACAACATGATTACCATTTGAACAAATTATATATGTATATATATAGCAGCATACTGTAAATCAACTTTTACTTCAGGTGATATTTTTGGATCAGTCATTTATGTCTAAAGCATAACTGTTATGAGTGCCATTGATTGTAAAATATACCTGAGTCTGGTTTGAACCCATTGAATTGTACATCTGGTCATGTATTATCATTCAAAGCATAATCTTGCCATTGCTACAACACCACACCACCACCAGTTCTGTAAATAGCTGGGCATGTAGGTTAAGCTTTTTGTGTTAAAATTAGCATGATATTTATCCATCCAACCAGAAGTTTAGGTTACTCCAGAAGAATAGTATTATGATTTAAAAGATATTATTAAACTTCTAAAATGATATTAGAGCTTGGATCTCACAGCGTGAATGCTGAAAATGATCTGCTTTTCTTATGATCAAGGGACATTATCTATAATATTATTTTGCTAAAAGATGATGGTCCCCGGGAAGTTGGTAAAGACAGTTTGCATTTAGGTTTCTTGTATATGGAATATGTACGGTAATCTCTGGTCTTAGGAGACATTTATGTTATAACATAAGAATGAACAGTAAGCGAAACGAAGGAAGGCAAACGACACCGTCATAAGGAGAGATTTAATCTTTTTGCATTTTACTTTAATAGAATGGAAGGCAAAGCCTGATTGAGATTTTGCTTGTATGTAGTTTGTCATCATCATTATCGTCATGTCGTTGCAGGAGGTAAAGTACCCCTAATACTGCTATTTTAAAGCATTCAATTTTCATACGTCTATGAAATTTCCTTTGGTCATGAGGAACACAAACTTAATATATTCTGCTGCTTTGAATTCAATGTTGCAAAATCCAATATAAATGATTCGCAGGTTGGCAGTGGGTTTATTTTGCTACGGAAAACAAACTAATTCTTTTCAGCGTGCTTGTAAGTACATGACAAAAGTTGAATATTATGATACCCATTATTGCACACATGTTCAGGTCAGGTACGAATAATATATATTTACTTTGAGTAATCCGTATTTGGATGGAGTTGTCATACAGTTTTTTCTCTCCTGCTTTGAAAAAGTGGTTTTTGAGGGGGAGTCGTAAATCAATCGTAATGTTTTCCATTGAGTGACACTCAGTATCGTGTCCGAATGAAAATAAATAGTATAAATCGATGTATTTAACTCTTTCTGTAGCCATTAAATTTTATATTTTCTTTGTAGGACAGAAAGGGAACGAAAGAAGGCGTAATGAGTTTGTTGACTTTGTGTGCTATGTTAGTATTTCATATTGGCATGTTTATGAGTATTTAAATTGCGAGTTTGAAATTTCTCACCGTCCATGGTCGTCATTATTATTGTAATGATTTTCATGTTCCATGGTTTAACATAATATGCCCTTACTCCTTGCATTTGCATGCAATATGGCACCCCATGCTTCATATTCTTTTCCATTTTTCCTCCTCGGCTCTGATTTTTTGTTTCCTTATTTCGAATGATGGTAAGACGAAGGTTACACTATTTTTCTGTGCATGCAAGGAAGTATATTTACTTGATTGGGAGGAATATTATAAAACATAGAAACCTTAAAGGTTGAGCCGTTCTTGACAAATTCGAAATTACAAAAATCATACGAGAGATTGTATTACGCCAACGTATTGCATTGCATAGTTTAACCTTTTTCAGCCATCTTACCAATATTGTATTACTTAAGGTAGTCAGTATTGTGATTTGTCTTTATTTGACTTGACGAAAACACTCCAAACAAAAAAGAAAACAGTGGATCCTTGAGAATGACTTGTTGAGCATCAGTTTTATGCCATAAGGTTTTAATAATGCTTTAGTGGCTTTAGATTAGTTGAGTTCCTTTTCAGAAAACCATTCCTTCGTATGGTTTTTCCTTCTTCAGAGTTTGCCACATTTTCTATAAATTGTTAAAAACATTCATTAGATTAACTTAAAAGTAAATGTATTTTTTTACGTTAAATGTCAAACATATTTTCTGTCGGGTTTACTATACACATCCCATTATATTAAAAACCAATCAATATCTCCACATGTCTTGTACAACAGAAAAAAAATTAGTGAAGAACCTTGTATTTGTAGATAATCAGCCTTGTCGCAGAGATATCTGATGTCATCAGACATAGGGTTCTATGAAATGGTTTTGTGAAATTTAAATGAAACAAGCTCTTTTGTAGGTTTTACTCGTTTCTTGTTTTTTATTTCCTTCCGGTTTGTTTATTTTTAAATGTTTTTTTCTCTCAACAACTTAAGTACCTATATGCACTTTCAGCATTCACAAACATAAATATAAACGTGAAAGCAATAGGACCAAGGGACTTAATACTAGGAAATCCATTACGAAGCAAATAAAAATCTTTTTTACTTATCTTTTACTTCCATTCTTCTACTCCTATCATTCTATCCTTTTTTACCAAGCTTATTTAAGTTTTGTTGACAAAGCGTAAAAATGGAAGTGAGTCAGTTAGCGAACTAAAAAGTTTACACAAGAACAGAACACATGAGGGAGAACAAAAAATAGTTTAGTTGTTCTACTTTACCCCCCGAGAAGAAAAAATTGTCTCGGGTGGTATGTACCCAAAGAAAGTGAAAGAGAAAAAAAATTGTTCCCTAGAATCTCTTTTTTACCTTTCCTAAACGAAATACCTTTTCTTTATTCCTTCGTTTCCACAAGATCGTGATCACATCGCATCCTGTATGCACACACGCTTCACTTTCCTGTAGCTGAATTAAAAAAGGAATTCGGAAAGGCGGAAGATGTACCTTGTAATGTAATGCAAAAACGCTACCTACCTAGCGTATCATACATGATACATGTGTTGCAAAGGATAGATATTCATTTTGTGAAAGTAAAAATGTTTTCCCGTCCGCAATGAAATGGAAACGATGTATTTTATGTGTATTGCTTGCTTGTTGGTAAAAAGGAAAAAAATGTTACGTATTTTTTCTGTTTGTTTGTTCACATAAAATACTCAGATCACTTTCAGGTTGACCGAGCAAAACTGTGCTCTCACTTTGTTACTTTGCATAGGCAGAGGAGTTACATATATAAAGAGAATAAAGGGCGAGTCCTTCTATTTTGTCTAAACTATATATTTCCTCTCTTCCTTCCTATTCCATTCGTTGGTTTTCTTTCATGAAACGATATCGTTAGAAATATGCCTTTTAAAAGCTTTTTTTCCTGACTATGCCGCCGGCTTTACAACATATCTTTTGATATTCCCCTTTCTTCTTCCTTCATGACGAAGCAGAATACCATGATTAGCATCTATTATGATGGATGTGTGATAGACTGAAGATATTGTATGAACCTTTTGGTACTGTAGATATGTGTGACTTCGTTCATAAGTCCTATTTTGAGCTTGTTAACATTGACTGCTGCTTCTACCCGCATTCCAACTTTTTATTGTGACTGATGATATTAGAATCATTGATAGAAATTGACGATATCTTGCAAGATGCTGATGCTATAAAGATCAGTATATGGCATACGCGTCTCGGGCTCGTGTCATATAATCCGACCGACTTATTGGAATTTTGGGGGGCGAATGATATTTGATATCGTAAGGAGATCAAATATACTATCGAAAATCCATTTTGGGCTAGCGATAGTAATACATACACTCTGTTTCCTTAAACATTCTATTCTGATTTCCGTCAAGTATGCCGATTTTCTTCTCAACATAGATACATACTTTAAAAATAACATGCTTGGGCTTGGTGTGGGATCATCATTTTTTGAAAAACTCGAGATATTTGTAATACATATGTATGGGTGGAAATGTGTACACAAAAAAGTCAAATGATACTACGGATCATTTTTGTGAAAGAAATGAACACACACTTTTCACAACTTACTGGCACCATTTCTACAAGAAAACTATAGTCGTATCATGTACCCTCCTGAACGAAACTTTCGGGTGGCCGGGAGAATTTTTTTGTGTGTATATATTCTTCTTTTGCATACCATCATCAGCAAGAGAGACAGCATCATTTGCTTCTGCTTGTGAGAAAATAGGAGGAGGAAAGAGAGAAGGCAAAAAAGACGAAATTTTTACGCATTGCGGCTAGGAAACTCTCGTGGCTGGTGGTTGTGTGTTTTTAATGGTGTGTTGGTGTTTGCCTCTTTTCTCTTCCTTTTTGCATGTAATGCTATAACAAAAAAATTGAATTTTACAAGTCACAAGTGGCATTATCGTCTTCTAGACTGTGTCAGAAAGAGTGGAGGAAAGCGTTTTGCAAATGCTCATTAGGATTGCCATTTGCCATTGACTGTCATGCATACCATACTAGTTTGGCTTGTCTCTCCATCCATGCCACCGTGAATTCGGATGTAAGATACTCAGAATACGGAAACGAGTCGGCAAGAGAGTTGGAAAATGTATTGCAAATGCAAACTTGTGATCCTCCTTCACTCCAAGGAACAAGATTATAATTCTTTGTAGAATAAAAGAGGATGTGGAGTAGAGCAAGATACTGCAATAAATGCTTAGTTTCACAACTAGCAGTAAAACTGTGTACATTATGCATGTGAAGAAAGTCCATATAATCTTGTATGATATGCTACAACTGTGGTGTTTTTATATGGATTCTTCCCATTATGTCTCGTAGTTCTAGAAAAACCATGAGATCAATGATGCGAAAAAAGCTCGTTTTTTACTTGGGAGAGAGATACGTTCTTTCTTGTTTTATTTTTCTCTTCACAAGAAGGAAAAGAGGAAGGAGACAAATATTTAGCATAATACACACAACCATTCTCCACTCAACAAACTTTAAGATCACTTGATCATTCCCATTTCGTCAAAGGGTAAAATATAGAGGAGGTTGGGAATATAAAAAATTGGAATTTTGATGTAGGGATTACTTCTTGATCTGAGCTGATGATACGTGTGAATCAAGTACTTTTTCTCCTAATACCTACTTTCCCTTTCGCTGACTATGGAATTTTGAGTGTTATGTACACACTGTTAGTTTTTTATGTAGGCATGCTCCTTGCTTTGGTCCAGGTCATCGCTCAAGCAGAGCTCAATTGAATTTCAAGAATGTTTTTTCTCGTGGCAAAAGGGGAAAAATAAATTGTAAATTTTGCATTCAAATGTAAAGTGATGTGGGTTGGGTTGGCTTGTGGAACCATACATTTTTTGTCCCATTCACTTTTTGTGCTCTTGCTGAATGCTAAAAAGATATGACTTTTGTGCAAAAATAGCGTAGTAGAGAGTACAAATATATATGTATTGAACAGTGGATTAGTTTAGTCGGGTGCACTGCATTCATGTAATTTTTATAAAGATTGTTTGTTGCTTTGCTTCCTACAAACATCTCATTTCATTTCATCTCCCTTTGCAAACATTTTCTTTTTTTGTATGTTTGTGTGTGGGAAGAAGTTGAGGGAAAATGTGTGAGAAGGAAATTTTGGTAAGTGTCGACGGCTGGGTATTTGTATTAGTCGCAAATGCTACAAGAAAGAAGGTAGGTGTGGTGGTGGTGGTGTTGGTTCGTGAGTTGTTTGTAGTTTTTAGTTGGGTCGTTGTAGAAATAGGAGTCAGTTGTGAATTGTGATGCACGATGTGATGACGAGGGCGAGGTGTTGGCCAACATCATATTTGTTAAGATGTGTATACGTACGTGTCTAGTAGAATTTATTTGTGTGAAATGCTCACATAACTTTCCTGTAGTAAAAGTTTTTGGATGAAAAGCCACGTAATGTATATGTATGTATTGCGGTTCTCATGTCACACACTACTTGCAGCGTAGCAAATCCATGTCTTTTAAACTTTGAAATTTTGGAACCGACTGATGAGCATTTGTGTTCAAACCATAAAGATGTTATAATGATTATGATGATATGATGATGACAAAAGTCAACAACCACCATGGGTCAAAAGATTTGATTAGTTTATAGCGAACAAATAGGAACATAATGATCAATGCTCGGTTGTTCCTATTGTAGAAAGGTGATAGGCGTCGTGATGCCATGATCTCCATTCGAATTATATCAGTTAGCTCATGTAAGGAGCATTCTTATCTCATAGGTCTAATTACGAAACGCGTTGAACATTATCAGCTATTCACTGGCTGGTGAGACTCGGTTGGTGCATTGAACAAATAGATAGTTGTGCTTCTTCCCTATCCAGGTCTAATTTTAATGAGTACTTTCGTTTCTGTGGCAGAAGCTTTAGAAAGTATCCATAATGCAGTTTGGAGTACTAGATTATGCATGGCTTTCATTTAGCATAAAACACTTCTTTCTTCCCGATAACGGGTTTTCTAACTCACATTTGCTTAGCTGTTCAGAGGACACACTCGGATTTCTTTTCCGCTGAACGTGTTTTTTCCCAGAATGAAAATGTACCATAATGTTGTTTTGATTTTCCAGTCTTCAAACTCGTATTCTAGAATTGGAAGCCTGGAGATACTTTACCCTGTTCTATATTTCAAATGCAAAGCCTATAGCCTAGAAGCAAGGCGTTTATTTCCTTAATGTAGTAGGTATTGAAGAGCAACGGCTTTTCTATGCGTGAACGTGTACTATAAACTGGCAAGTAAAGAGTAGTGAGTCTGGCTGACGTATATATATTTTGTCCATCATCATGAGTCATGAATTATGGTTTATGATATTTTTTAAACTTAAATATACTTGCGTAATGATTGATAGACAGATCAACGCATGCATGTGATATTGTTGACATTGAGTTGGACAAAATTGTATTGAATTCGGTGTGTTGTTTTGGCTCAAGACTAACAACAATAGGCGAGCTATTGGAACTAACGTTTGGTAGATATGATATAGACCATTTCAATTTTTTACCGTTTGTTTTGTTATTTACGGGGAGTACAGCGGTGAGATAATAGCATAAAACTTTCGTTTTACTATGGCACTAACGTTCAGTTGCAGTATTAACGTCCGCTTTTCTATAGTCGGCTTTCACAGTTTTCTTTTGTCTTTTACATATTGTATGATGACAAGGATGTTGGCGGTAGCCTACGTTTATTGTGTGTAAGAAGCCATACAGCATATAAATTTAAGAATATGTCGTGTAATGTTAAATTCATGAGTTCAAACATACTCAAACCCCACACCACTGTATACATACATGCTATTGCAAATCCATTCAAAACGCTGGAACATATTGTTTCTGATCGTTACGTCTGTCGGTTTACTCAGCCCGTTCGTTTCTTTCAGAAAAAGACGGACATATAATCCGTGTGTACTAAAAGACAGTTAAATTGTGCGTGGGCAGAATTCGCAATTATATTTTGTGTCAAAAACTTACATTTCGGCTGCTACCTCCGAGCTGTTTTCCCTTTGTAATCTTCATGCAAGTGGAAAAGAAAAAAAGATGATCAGTTACAGTAGGGACATTGTCAGTGATGTGAGTGGGACTAGCATCCCTGAGGTAACTTCTGAATACTAAAGATAAAAATAGGGGAGTGGGTACATTGTACATAGAACCTTGCATTGCAGAAAAATCTCAAGCCACGGAATGAATTTACAATGCCACTGTGCTCACAGATGGCTATGAATATTTTTTTTATTCAGTGAGTACTCTGGGATTTTAGGAAAGTCTGTTGCTTTCGCTATTGCGTTGAGATACATGAATGTAGGTGTATATTTACTGCGGTTCCCATCTGTACGTTCCATCTTGGAATGAAAGATCGAGGTCACCTCATTTTTTATATCTTTGTTGCTGGCTAATCCCAAAGTAAACTTGTCTTCTTGTCCATGATTCCCTTATTTTGTAGACAAACTTTTGGTACTTTTTTACTGATATCTTAACCAGAAATCTCATATGATATCATTCACTTCAGTACGTTTCTCTCTTTCGTTAATGCTACTCCTCCTGTAGAAGACAAACCGACAACTGAGAACCATGTGGGGGTTACAAAAAGGGAAAATATTTTCTCTCTCGAAATTACATTACGGCCTTTGTGATTCTGTGATTGCAATTTTTTTCTGTGGTTCATACAAACAAGACAGATGAAAAAAGAGCATGGGACTACAGCAATGGAAACTCCATTAGGATACCATCAAGCTCTTCACAAACAACCTCTTTATTTGTATTGTACGCACGGGAAGGATGCTTACACACACACAAGCCTTTTCACCAACGTTGTCCTTTTAGCATTTAAATTACAGTCATGATAATATGAATTGAGACTTGTGGAATATTGGGTTTGCACAAGAACTATATGAAATGCTATCTTTTGTGCGCTGATATGCATATATCAATACCAGTAGCAAGATAGAAAGGTTCTCAAAGTCGAGGAGAATTGTAAAGAAAAAAATTATTATTGCATTTACGGACTGCCATTTCGTCTTCACTCCAAGTTATTACCAGAATGCCTTGAAAGCTTATTATGAGCAACAATAATAACGGTTATTAGGGGAAAATGTTCTCTAAAGTGCGGGCGATGTGTTGACTGCCCCATGCGATGTGATGAGATGACCATGGGAGAGTGAGCTTGGGTAGATAGGTACTCAAGAATATATATACAATTCAGATATAGGCACACTTATGTATACGAGGTCGATAAGTTGAAGGTTTCCTTTTTCTGAAAGGATCACAATGTTAAAAGCAAAAAGGATAATAGCATGTGTGTTGATGGGCTTTCACCACAGGAAAAAAGCATGTTACTGGAAGATGAAGAGCTGGGTGAAAGTAAGTTTCGCTTTTTGCCATAATAAGTACATACATACACAATTTATCATCATGAGTAGTGCATGGTCTGAGGATATAAGAGCGAAATGGTAGTGATGTGTAGTATGAGTGAGCAGAGGGAGAGTAAATCCCAAAGGGAAAAAATGAACTGACTCATTATCGCCTTGTTCGCCTCCATGAACTATAGGTACATAATAACTTTTATGTATAGTCCTATTAAATATATTCCACCAGAATCATACAATATATAAGCAATTTACGAACATTTACTGTTGTAATATTAGAATCCTGAGCATGAACACTTGTATATTTTCATTTAGGCAACGATCTATCTCTCTCAGACTGGCTTATGTACGTCCAAATGAACAGATGTCTTACATAATACTGCTACTAGTTCTACACTCTTGTTTGGTTTACTTGTTTCATTCTTGGAAAGCAGCAGCTGACATGGTTTCCTTTGCTATCCTAACAAGTTGATACTGGTCTGGTACCTTTTGCTACTAGACTTTGTATTATATTATATTATTGCACCAATGCTTTCATTCATACTTCCATTTTATGGCTAGATTTCCATCCCTTCCTTTCACTGCAATAAAGATGGCAAAGTTTTTGATGCTATTATTGTGATCAATGTGGGCAAATGAGGTGGTGATTGTGGTGCGGATGTTTTTAATTTACTGCTTCGTTTAGCATAATATTTTGTTACTTTGATTTAAATCAAATCTCCACACTTTGCTCTCAAATATGCGTTTAATAAAGTTGAGAATTTAATATGCACAGGCTCGAAAGCTTAACTCAATAAAACATGACATTTAATTTGGGGAAAGTTTGCAAAAAAACTTTCTCTATCTATTATGAAAGTTACAATGGCCAAAATTGTCATTATTTTTATGCTGATGCTGTGATGCCATTCATTCAAATGATAAAACTACGCACAATCAAAGTATGTACTTACACTTTTGTATTCTTACTGTATTCCACTCCGGCAACCAAGAAGCAATAGTAATATTTGCAAAAAAGAATCTCATCTTCATCTCTTCCTCGTTTTCTTTTGCCATCATGCTGCTGCTTACGAGATGAAATCGATTTTCCCTTCTTTCTCACCAACAACATCTGCAGTATTCACATTTAGTACAAGCAAGTCTTCAAATTGAGGGTGCAACATCATGTGTAGAGAAGGAATAAAAATGCTTTGCTCCGATTGCCACCATATCCATCCCATTACGTGCCGCTCCTCTCATTTCTTCTTATATTATTGCTGGTACGTGCTCCTTCGTCTGAAAAACGAGTATGTGTACACATAAGCGTACGTATGGCCAAAATAGCCAAAGTCAAGTCATCACAAAGTGACAAAAAAGTTGTTTTACGGATGAAGGAAAAGGGAAGAGAAAGAGGAAAATAGAATGTGAGATTGAAACAAGATATTATTGTCATTTTGCACACGAAAGAATTGCACAGGAGACTACACACCACACCAAGGCTATATTACGACCAACTGCAAGTTTTTAGTGTGAACATTATTAAACTTGCCAAGTTGAGTATGGACACATTACAACGTATTGCTTGGTTGAAAACTTCCATGCAAGACGAAAAGTATAAACTAATATGATCAAGCTCAGGATTTTTTCTTTTAGTTGGAACAAAAAAGAAAGATTTTACTCCAAGGCACAAGACAACCATTCAGTGAAAGTGCTTAGTAAGCTGCCGTTATGTTATCCTCTACTTGTGTAACAAGTAACACAATAACGGACTCTGCTTCGATTCAATGTCTCCGTATGCATGTGGTGGTAAATACACGAGAAAAGAGAATGAGAGAAAGGGAAAATATAATAAGATGATCGTTCTTAGATGCTCTATCTGTCGTCTTTAGTTGTAGTAAGTAAGGGGCCAGTTTTACAGCACTCAGTCACTCAGAATATTTTTCATTTGGAAAGTTAAAGGACGTTCAACATAGAGGTAGAATAATACAAGAAAATTTTATTCTGTACTCATATCTGCTATGCTACACTCCACTTCCTTATAACGAAAGGAGAACCGGGGAGAAAAAAGAGGAAATTGTATTTTGCTTACTTAGACTGCCATTCCGCTCGTCATTATCATCGTCATCCTGACTTAACAGAGTTTCGTCGCTGTGCCATTCTATTATTTGCTGAGATCAGGGAGCTGAAAACGGTGGATAAAAGTCGAAAGAGGAAACGAATGAACAAGTCGTTGTGAGACTAAGACTCAAATCAAGAGACGAAGCAAGTAAATGAATGAGAGGAAGGGAAAAAGTGGAGAGAGGAAAAGGCAGAGAATACTTAACACAACAAGATGAACATCTTGTTATCCATTTCTTTTACTTGGGTTAAGTTCAACCTTAAGTGCTTTATTTGAGTTTCTTTGTCGGAGAGGAAGGAATAGAAGGAAAACTTGCTTGGTTTATGCAACATTGTACGTAAAGCGTAGTTACATAAATACGCAGACCTTTCCACTTTCTGCTGACATCCAACTAAAGTAGGAGAAAGTAATAAAGCTGAAAGTAAAAATGTTTGACTTGTAGCAATAGGAGAAAGGTGAAAACTGTCGCTTCGCTTCCTACCCTTCAGCCCATTGGGGGATATTGGAAATACTAAAGAAATTCTTGTAGAACGATTTTAAAATTTGTACTTGCTCACAAAGGCATCGCAATTAAGTATGCTGCAAATTGAAAATTTTGTTGGATGGCCGAGCATGACATATATTATACAGTTTTTCCAAAACTTCAGTAAACGATGATAATAATGGTTAGCAATTTTTTCTCAAGTCAAATATGAGTCTTGTGGATTCATGAACGGGAAACGAGCGCTGTAGATTATTTGGTTGCTCAAGTATGAAATTGCCTTGTTACCACATCATTGAACCATACTGTGCGAATACTACATGTAAAATGAGCAACTGCACTGTATTTATGTATGCTCTTCTTCACACAATCTCTGCTCCCCATGTCCCCATTCAATTTTCTAGAGTAACTGACTGTCTACTTGGGAGCCTTTATGATGTAGTCAGATAAGTTATCACACCACTTTGGCTCATTTTGCATGCATTTCCCGTTATTGAGGACTCAAAATCTAAAATTGTGCGTGGAGCCTTTTTGCAGAACGGAATCCATTCATTTTTAATTAACTCCATTGGCTCTTCTTTTGCCTCGGACCCATATATGGGACTAAAAATGTGCTACTCCTCATTTCAAACCAAATATTCCAGCTGTTCTATTCACTTTATATATTTTCTCTTAGAGATCCAGGTGTGATGAAGGTGTAAGTGTATGAAAATCATTAGGTTAGAAATATTAACTTTTGTATCTCATTACGCGGAAGCTCTAAACTGTAAACAGTTAAATTCGTTTTCTCAAAATATTCTTAAATGAGAAACATGATACGAAAGTTGGGCGTATTTTAGTAAAAGCTGTGTTGGATATTAAAAACCTGTCCCAATTTATGATTAAAGTTTATTCCCCGAAATATTTCATACAAGCCATGTGCTGTAAAACTAATCATAGCGCTTTTTTGCACCGCACGAATCCAAGTCTATTTTCCGACTAACGAGCTAGAAAAACCCATCAAGTTGATAGAAGTTTATAAAGGTACGTCGACAAGAAAAATGAGGAGAAACGGACGAGGCAACTCTTTCATCTTAAGTTAACGCGAAAAACACGACGCGTAGAGAGAAACAAGGGGGGAAATGGTGAAAGTTTAGAATTACAATTTTTTCATCTCTGCTTTTCTCCACTAAACTCCTCTCTGCATGTGACAGCTCTAGTAACATGAATAAATCTGCAATATTTCTATCCAAGTACAATACCCGTACTTCCTCCTTCTCATGATGAATGTTATTATCAAAGTAAGGGATAAGGCTAAGGTGCTTATTAAACTTTTTTCGTCTTCATGTAATCTATGCCTTGTTTAACATGATGAGGACTGTTTGGAGTTATAAATGCATCATATGGCGCAAGAAATGGAGTACATGACCAAAAGCCAGCCATCCCTTGATCCTCGTATTGTGTACGGTTCAATATCACACCAGCTCAAGTTACTGGGGAAAAAAGAGTTTTCTCGCACTCGCCCTTTTCGTCTAGGGTTTTTACACAATATGCACAGCACCCAAGGCATGCAAAGTGTAACTAATATGTAATAATACGGTTTTCTAGTTTTGTGCATTTTATACCTCCCTTTCTTTTCACATATAATACTGGGTTTAGCTGTGGTAGTGGTGCTGGTGTGGTAGCTTAAGTTTTCCACATGGTAAAAGGAACCAGAACAAGGAACAGAGAGAGGGAGAGAAGGAAAAGTGGGGAAAGCGTTTTTAGGTGAAAATCGATATGGATTCAACAGCTAGTTTCTCTCCTCCGCTTCTTCATTCTCTGTTTGGACCTTTCTCTGGTTCTGAGGTTTTGTGAGCTTGCATACGCGTACAGTCGAACGAACGGTGAATGCTCGTCCTCCCTATGGATAACTCGTGACCAGTTGCTCGCATTGATGTTACTCTATAGTTGTTTACAATACATATGTTTCGCCTTTACTTGTCTTTACTATAATGTTTGATGAGAACTTTTTCGGGACCTCCAAGGTATCTCTTCACTTTAGATCGCGATTTGCAAGCAGTTGGGTTTTTATAAAAATAAAGAATAACATTGAGAAGCTCAAACACACCTGCACGAGGGGTTTATTTGAAATTCAACGTATTGGTTTGGTGGTATGCGTGCCCAACTCTCATTCACATGTGAAGTACAATAGTTACAAGAGTTGGAGGTACGCTTTGCTGACTGTGGTCAAATTATATGGCATGCTGATGTATCATCCTCATCATTAAACTTTGATGATTGATGAAACATATATTCAATGAATTTTGGGATTGTGTTATAATACGGTTAGTACATTACCAACATTTATGCATATTGTTTTTGTATTGTATTTCTTTTTAGTATGAAAACGAAAAGACAATTTTATGGAGTAAAGAAAATGTATACTGTGGGTGCGTGATATGAATTCAATCATTATTTTATAGATTCAATGTTCTTAATTGGACCAAAACCAATTTTTTATGAGTTGTAACCTTAAAATTGGCATATGCTGGTAGTTTCTTCTAACTGGGATGGATGATGAGAAAAGAAACATCAGCACTCACCACTGTGTCAAGTTGAGCTTCATAGTAGAATTCAAAATACATGGTTTGAGCGAGCTCTTTCCCACTTTCCATTCTTTCTCTGTTTAACATTTTTGGCTGGTATAATGAAGGTGAATCATGCATCAAATTCAATTAGTTTCAAGCAATCATTCTCAACATGAAATACCTACTTTCACTTGCTGCTATATGAAAGCTTTCTTTGGGGTGAATAATAATAGGCTCACGAAATGTAAGAGCAAAAGTGTTAAGCGTTCTGATAGCAGGAAAGGGGATAGAAAAAGGGTCCACATGTGAATTTGAGCAGATATCAATATCTAATTGCGTTTTCTCATGTATGTATCAGCATTATTAATTCACATGAAAATCTCAACACGGTCAAATGATGCCTCATACACGGAAAATGGGATACACAGATATATTTTGGATTTTGCTTCAGGGATTATCACAGGAAAATGAGACTGAAACGCGCATGGAAAAGGAGCATGTGTCTAACTTTCACATGAAATGAAGAAAGATTGATATCAAAGCAAAAGGGAAGTTGCGTGCCAGTGGGTAGCAGACATACAAATAGTGTTTTGGAAAGCCTTAGAAAATCATTTTGAACAAGGCATTCGTCTATTATGTTCTGTCTGGTCTGACCCGTGGTATTTTGCATATGTTCATCACACAAAAAACTATAATCCTTAAGCTCCTTTTGCTTTGTATCCCAAAAGAGATTGCAAAACCAAAAAACCCGCAAGTGTATCAGAGCAGCAGTAGTCACTCAGGAATTGTGTGTATAAGTTACAGGCATATTTAAGTATAGCAACATACATAGAATATATTATATCATCATCATCATCAGCAACTAATAAGACTTACTTTCTCTTCTCCATTCTTCAGAATATAATGGGGAATGGCGGAGTAGTATTGTTGATGTGGTAGGTACCGTTTTTCTTTATTCCTGCTCATAATACACCAGTAGAAAACATTATTTTAATATGAATAATATGTTGAACTACCCCGCATTTTATATAATAGCATAGCACGCGCATTTTGGCATTTTGCAGGTTTCTCCCGTTTCCTCTTTCTTCTCTGCTCCTGCAGGCCAAGAGCTTTGGTATACAGAGGGGAGTTTTTTAATGCGATTATGCCTGTATTATACTGTGGTCAAGAGAGAGTGAATATTATGAGATATTATTTTTACAGTAGTGTTGAACAGCTATTTACAGGTTAAAAAGTTGTATTTTGTGAAAATAGCATTGTATTTCCTATATGACTTTTGTTAGATAATATGCATAGTAATGTACTATAGTGTAATACGTCATCCTTATACTGTAGAGACAGAATGAATAACTTGCCTGTTGTGTTGTTTGCAATGGGATTTGTTTGCGCTCTACTTAAAAATTTGCATAGAATTGACTTTTGTTTTGAGCTGAGATAGACTAAAACATAAATAAGCAGTGGTAGTAGTGGTGATGGTGGTAGGGGTAGGAGTATAAATGCATGCGTAACTATTTTCACTTGATGTATTTATTGCAGATGTTATCCTCTAATAATAACACCATGCTGTTAGGAATTCTTTGTGTGAGTGTGTAACTGTAACATTTGCAACGTTAGAGAACGTACAATATGCCTGAAACAAAAGCGCAAAGGTTGTGATTTCATGAGAAAATTATTAGCCTGCTATATATTATAAATGCAAGAAGCATGCTCATAAAATTTGTACGGCTGTTGAGCACCATTTTATTCAGCGAGTGTGTGAAGAGAAGTGTATCGAAATCGGCCTTATCGTTCATAAACAGCTTGCGGGGAAAGTATACAGCTGGAATTAGGATGAAAGAGAAAAGGAGAAAATGAATGTACAGTGTAATCATCTACGACACATGCATGCTCCATAAAACTCGCGTACATATGAAATGAACGAACGATTATAAATGGGCAGGAAAGCTGTACTACTATGTGACTTTGTGAATTGTATATAGACTACCAAATGCATATATATAGGTTGGTGTACACGTATATGTGACGTAGCAGTTTTAGCCATTTCCTATGCTAAATTCTCCTTTAAGAACGGATGGCTTCATAATTTAATTGTCGTGTTTTACTCGTATTCCAAACGCTATTATTAAAAGGGTGCATGTTGGGAATTGCATTTATTATTATGGATTCTGTGCAACATTTTCAGCAACGTCTAAGAATGAAAATAAACGTCAGCTAAATAATGATTGACAGCATAATACCAATAAAGTCTAATTTGTGTCTTGTTTCTTTTCTTGCAGGTAAGTAACATTTCGATGAATTGGATGCTAATCTTTAAAAGTCAAGGATGGATGAAGTCATACTAGTCAGTACCATTCCTATCTGGTGTTTCCGGTTTGAAACATTATAGTCAATTTAATTGCTTAGTTAGCATTAATTGGATAAACGCATAAAGCACTTGAAAAGCATGGCATAAGTTGAAATCCCAGGTTATCAGGTTCATTTCCAAAATAAGGAAGACAGATGATAACTATTACATCTCTAATGTTAATAGTAAAGTGGTACATATATTGTAGAATGTATTATTGTTATACTTTAATTACCAAGTATCTAAAGATTGGATTATATACGTAAGAGGAAAAACTGCAGCCCCAAGAATACATACAAGGGACATGCAGTTAATTAAATTTCTTGAGGCACCAAAAGCCATAGAGAATACTTGCAGCAATTGCTCTACTTTTTATCATCCAGACAGACACCACAAGACAATAACGTTTTTCTGTCCTTGCATCGCAATGTTTATTAGATAAGAGACAGTAAAGCAAGGAATAAAGAAAAACGGGAGCTCAAAAATCCAATTGAGGCTCAAATGAGCCAAGTAAAAAGTACCCAGATACGTGCATTATTTTTTCATTGTTATTCTGCTTGCTGAGCGCTGCAAGTAATCTTAATGGAAAGACGTTCCTCCATAACGAGAGTTAGTTGTCTCTTACCCAACTATGAAAAACAAAGACCAACCCAACACATTTTATGGTAGAGCAATGTCAGAAATTATACACTTGCAATATATATAAAAATGCGCAAAACGAGTAGGCACAGGGTGACCAAGTTTTCTTCTGGGTACGGAATAATTTTTTATATATAAAATTTCATTCCATCCAGCCGTCTTGTAAAAACAGGGAAAGTCCTTTTACGTGCTTTAATTCAGAGGGACGAGGATTTCCTCAGATTTATTGCAATTGCCTCTTTTTGCACAAAAGCTAACCATTTCGGGTGAGTACATATCATGCATATGGAAGCCCATACAGAAAAAAAACAGATAAAAAGGCGAGGAATGGAAAGATTTTTTCTTGGCAGTGGCAACGAGAACTTTATGAAGAAGTTACTCAGTAGGCTGCACAGTTTTGAGCTTTTGGCTATGAGAATGCGATATTTTTCTAGATGAAAGAAAAATGGAAAATACGATGAGATGAACATGCATATATGCTGCCTAACTTTCCTACATCCCTTTTGTCGTTAACGAAAAACGAATCAAGTAGTGTCACTGCTACTACTACTACCAACTACCACCACCAGTACCACACTGTCTGTTTGTTCTGATGGCTGTTTCGAATTAGTATTGATGCATGCCATTTCATATATATGTACACACAGTTTAGCAATACTAGTTTATGAGTGTAGTTATGTAAGTAGCCATTCTTTTCTGGCTATGTGGGATATGTGAATTGTGACTGATTATATGGAAGAATATAAAAAAATGTGGTTCTGCTATGCATACTGACTGTCTCGCAATAAAGCTCAGAAGGCACACTCAAACTACTCTATCTTTGCTTGCCTTTTTTCGCCAGCAATGAAACTGTCCGATTCACTTTTATTTAGATGACAGCATTTCCCAAGCAAGTAGCTCGTAATTTTTGGGATTTGATGGAAAAAATGACTTGGGCTTCACTTTTACTTGTTCACTAAAGTATATATGTATATATCAAGCTTATACAACATCACATTATTTTCTCTTGCTCTTCAGCAGCAGCAGTCGTATGGTGGTGTGGTGGTAGCAGCTGCTTGTATGGCTTTTGCCTGGCAGAAGTAGGATAAGTAATACTTATGCTGCTGCTGCTGGGCGTAGAGTTAGAGTCCTCACAGTTATTTCATTTGATCATTTTTGGAGATTTCCGTTTTTCCTTTAGTCGATTCTGGCTCAATGGAGGAAAATGAAGGACTCTTGAACAAAAAGGGATCAGTGACAATGATTTTGATGAAACTCATATGAAAATTTTCTTGGCAAGCTTCCCCTTCACTCCCTTCACTGAAGTGCGATGTTCATAATGCAGACGCAGTAGGCACTTGTCTATACTAAAGAGATTCGCATTGGCGAGGGTTTTCAAGTTGATAACGTTAACTTTCCAGTTAGTTCATTTTCTTGTACTCTCACTCAAAACGTGGAAAGCCTTTTACCTTTCCCTGTCTGGTAAATAAGTAAAAGCATGTGTATGTAGGTCTGGCGACTGGCTGGAACATTTCTATGATGATGTTGCTTTGGCAGATCTTTTCATTTGCATATAGTTTACCACCACCCTGTCAGTAATAAACAGTTTTGTAAGTTCCATTGGAGGTTTTGAGCTTGCCTATATACTCATTTTTCTCCTTCATGTGGTTCATTAGGGATCCTTTGGTTCAATCATTTACTTTGTTCAGAAATCAGAATAGAATTTTCTGTGAAAAACAGAGACTCTGCCCCATTTCTCTCCAGAACTAGTTAGTATAATATCAATATCTATAGAAAAATGTATACACTAAGGGTTTTCCTTCTATTATTTGAAACTCAATTGTGCGTTTCAGAACTGTAAATCAAAAGAAATGTTCAAAAACTAACGACAATAAGGAATATTTAGTATGAGATCGCTGAAAAATTGATGGACTCATCACAAAAAGCAGCAAGAGAGCACGGCTAGGAGAAAGTTGTGAATAGTTATTGACTGGTGACAGTTAGCATGCTACTATGATGCACCATTACCGTTTCTCCTTTCCTTTTTCTCTTATTCTCCAAATAATGAACGGTATAAGTTGTTCCATGTCCATTTGTTTTTTCTGGTTATTGGTCCTTTGGTGGCTGGTGTTACATATTACATCCATTTTCTAACTAAAATGTTTTGTACACACGCAAAAGCATCACTGCTCCACATGAAACTATTGCCAAGCCCTGTTTTTTTTGCTTTATAACTTTGCGGCAGAGGAGCGAAATGGATGCGTTGTTATATTATGTCACGACAGTGAATGAAGTGAGGTTATATAATGCATGTTTGAAAGAATTTTGATAATGGAATGGTCATACGCATTAGTACATTATTTGCAACTGGTGCCGTTCTCTTGATTGAGATTGAGTGAGTAATGTTTTAGGTGAATATACCGTTATAAATTTATCAACTTGAAAAGTATATATATATATATATTTCCAGCTTGAAGGAAATAAAAACATCAACTCGTTTTGAAACGCATGTGTCTAATCGATTACATTTTCCACGAAAACTTCTCCTCATCGAATAGCTTCATAGATTAAGGTGGTAAATGTGGAGCTGAGCGAGTCATACAAAGTTGTTCAGTTGAATTGTTTGCAAAATGTTTTCCCATTGAATGTAAAACAACAACTGCTCATCAATTTTCCGGGAGGCGTATCAAGTTTAAACCTTCACCATCGTCGTTGAAACCATTATCAACGTGATAAGCGTAATTTAACTTGAATACGATGCTAGGTTTGTATTGGTCATTTGTAGACTTGACACAGAAATATCGGTGGGGTAGATTAGGTGTTTATTTGAAATTTTATCTTTTACGAGAAAGCTCAGGGTTCAAGTAAATGTAAACAAGAGTTTAGAGAAATGCACTCTTCTTTGTAACAAAGAGCTTTATTGTTTCGAAACATTCTACCGATAATAGCCTGTTTTACTTGGATTTATGCATGTTGTTTACGAATTTTAAATTTGATAAAAAATATATATAAAAGGGTGCTAAAACGATAAGATTTGTAGACGATATATTCTGATTTCAAAGTTTTAGAGCTAACTTTATAGCTTCGGTTTCTCTTCGCAATCATCACAATCTCACTTAGGAAGAAGGGCATCAGAGCAATCCCATATATTCCACCATCACCATTAGCCAAACCGCAAAAGCGATAAAATGCGCAAACACAAAACAACACCCTCTTCATCTCCTCCTCATAGTATGAATTTGGTCCCGTCTCTCATTCGAGAGATGATGACGATGTGAGTTTGAGAGGAGTAAGAAACAGACGAAAGCAAATTTTCTTTTTCAGTTTTTGGATGGGAAAATTCTTGGCAAACTTCGTCATAATAAAGTATATATTAATGGAAAGCATATGTGTGTGACTGACTGAGTGTGTAACCAAGAACGAGAAGGGTTTAAGGGAGAAGTTGACAGTTGTGACACTTGGAAAATTATGGCGTGACTGAATTAAGTTGCTGTTTTTCAAAAACGTACCTATATATGCTAAACATATAGCTACCGCTGGCACACTCAACCCAAAGAAGTATTACACAACATTGATGCGTTCATGTGCTGTATGTATACTTGTAGAAATAGTTTGGTCACGTAAATATAGGTAGCTGTGTGGAAGTGGTAGGGTATGCTATGATTGAGTATTTGAGAATACCACACTGCAACAGACTTTGCTTTGGCTTGTCACATCATAAGTATGTAGTTTATTTTGCTTGTTTTCTCATTATGACTTTCTCGCCATTTCAAAAACTCGCCAACCTCACAAGTCAGCAACCAACCCAGCCTGTATAGTTTTTGCGGTGCTGAAAGTTGGAATTAAAGTTCTCAGTTCATAACCATCACACGTACTTGATTTAAACTCTACTCCCAATTAGTAGGCATATTGCGGCGGAGGAAGACATTTAGTTGGCAATTTTCACCAGAGATTTATGATTGCAATAAAAAAAATTTGAATTAGAAATGTAGACTGCGCAAGGATGTAGATATTGGATTAAATAGGAGGAGGAATTTGGAGTCAAAATTATTAAGATTTACTAAAACGATACATGAGGAATATTAAGATAAGAACGAATTAGGGGAAGGTGGGTGAAATGATACAGGAGAGATGCAAATGAAGATCTGAGCAGGGTAAAATGAAATAAGTTTCCATTCGTGTACGCTATCTCGTTTCACCACCATAATTTAGTCGACACACATAAAATTGAGATTTATTGTTGCCAATTTTATGGAAATCGTAAAATGCAAATGAATAGACTTATCATTTCCCTACAACACAAAAGCATCCTGCCACTACAAAAGGAATGGAAAGAAGAATTTGACTACTTACCTCTAGGTAGTATGTGTCTATGTCACGTATGTATCCCTTTTCATTCATGTGACCAAAGGATTTCAGGATCAACGAAGGAGAAAATAGCCATTGTTCACGAATAGCTCTTGTCATGTGGATGGCAACAAGATTTAGATTTATGGACTAGTGAAAAATAGTTAATAAATGCTCGTTTTCCCTCGAAACCCATGTTTATTATAGGGTTGCGTGCAGAAAAGTAGTATTGAGTTATTTCTTTTATCCCTCTCTGTGCATGAGCAGCCTAGTTGGTGTAAAGGTGAAAGTCTACGTAACATACATACTCAAGTTGCAAGAGTCACATGAGGTAAAAACATGCATGGATCAGTGCCGGCGCTAGCTGCAAAGAGGGAGTGAATCGTCAATGGAAAAATGGCAACGGTTCATGGTCGAATGAGAAAATATATATTTTCTGGTGAAATTTTCATCTTAACGTAGATACAACGTTCCAGCGGTAGAAATGTTAACCTATTAGGAAGACGACTACCTATGCATACAGCAAAGAAGCCTTTCAAATTTCCGACAATGTACAATGTCCGTCAACTTTGTCCAATTCACTAAAAATAGAAATCAATCCTTGGTTAGCACACAATAAGTAGTAGTAATCCAAGTCTCTGTTGGAAATGGTAATATTACATTTCGCCGGTTCGTACTAATGATTAATGCCGTATATTTTGAAATGCTTCCGAAATCTTTAGTTAAAATAAATTGGAGTTTATAGTAGATTTTTAAAATTTTTGTGTGTAGGAAAAATACAATAAGGTTGAAAAGTATACAATCAACAATATAATACAACAGGTTACATACACCAGCCCAAAATTTTGCAAGATTCTAAAGGCCTTATATTCCCTGTTTTCTTGATCATCATCATCTTTGCTTGTGTCATGATCAGCACACAGCTCTCACGACTAGATTCAGTTTCAACCTCCGAGTGTGCACCATATGGTTCTTGGTCTGCATTGGTTGCGCACCTGCAAACGACGGAAAACGGAACTATAAACTTTCTCCTATAGTTTCCGTATACTGCTTCCGCTTACCCAATCGAATGGAAATTTTTATACGTGTCCCCTTATCAATCTTGGTTCACGTTTTCCCATGTTTTCTAAACCAAAGAAAGGGAATAACCTAATGCCACGCACACAGAGTTTGGTTACGTGCCAGTCTTCCATCGAGAGAATAAAATGCTTTGAGTATATATAAATGAGTACATAATATGAAAGCCAATCCTTATTAGGTCGGTCGGTAGTTTGGTGGTCGTAATAAATGCATCCTTGATGCTTTTCATATATAGTAGCTTGTTATGCACACATCACAAATTCTTTTCTCTGAAGTTCCACACGTAAGGACAAAAGCGAGTATGTGTGTTTTTATTCCTTTTACCTGAACATTTTTTACTCAGTGGAAAGTAAATAGTGGAAGATGATTTGGCCTACAAAAATTCTAGACAGGGAGAAGAGACGCAAGGTGATGTATATTAAGGCTCTATATTTTCGTTTCTCTGTGCTTGGTTTCGCTTTTATTGGATGCACAATAACATATTCACATCCTTCCCTTTTAGATAGGCTAGGGTAGGAGGAGGAGGTAGAGGATATGGTGTAGTTACTCAAAAGGAAAAGACCTCCACTATGTATTCCTTTTTTGAGAGAGATAGAGCGGTGTGTGTGGTAGACCAACTTATTTTAAGCCTCCTGAGGCAGCAAAGTAGCAGCAAGGAAAAGCAAGCCCTAGACAAAGTCTACACGTTTTTTCCTGTCTCTTAAACGATGTACAGAGAATGTAGAGAAAGCGAGAGGGTGAGGTAGAAGGCATGTGAACATGAACAGAAAGCTGAGAGAGATGTAAGTGGAGAGAAAAGATGAAGAAGAAGAAGCGAGACGTGCTTCATTTATTATCAGACTCCCCAAGGAGAGCTGAGAGAAAATGGGTAGAATTGTTAAGGGAGGAAGAAAAAATGCTCCTCTGCGCTTCCAATGCTTATAACTTTTACTTCCACCCGCAGTATAAAAAGAAAGAAAAGTTGGCTACTCCTTTCCTTCCTTTTTTCTCTTCCTCTTATCCTCCACACTTGATAGTGGTGGAAATGAGGGAGTGTATGGGAATAAAGTAACTACTCTCACGTATTTACTGTTGTTTCGTATGACATACACACTCACATGTATGTAAATATGTATGTATATATCCATTTGTATGACCGTCATCATCATCATTCTTGGGTATGATAATATAGCAGCTTTCTACAATGTTGAATATATGATAGTTTCATGATATGCACTTTACCTTCGAGACACTGAAAAAATAGAGTTCCACATTGAATATGGTGGTGGCGTATAGCGTGTAGTTCATTTCATATTCCGTTTTTAAGTTTTTGGGAAATGTGCGTTCATGGCTCGTGGACACACTCAAGTCACAGCTCATGTGAAATGAAATAACGCAAACTATTCTTGTATGGAAATGATGGTAGCCACGTGTAAGTTGAGGTCTTACAAAGACATGTCATGTATGTAACCATATGCCATGCCAATAGAAAGGTAATGTAGGGATCTTTGGATTTTTCCCATTCAAAGGGAAAAACGCCGTGAAGGACAAGGAAAGGAGAAAAGTATGACAGGGTGGGTTTGTGACGCCTTGAGCAAAGATATGGTTGGAACTGTTTATGTCACTATTCTGTATATTTAAAAGCGAAGCATATTTTATGACGCTAACTACAGCAGACGGAGGAAAGAAAGCGAGGACATTTCATCATGTGCTTACACTTACAATATGCATGCATGTGAAAATGTTTGGAATCTTTCTTTGGGTTACTTTTATGTGAATTCACAAAAGAATTTAGTCAAAGTCTATCCAAGAAATGATGTGAGGAGAGGACACTTTTCTCTTTCTTGTGACAGTTACTCTTTCTCGTGAACCTTTTTAAGTATACGCAGCTCTATCTACTTTTTTGGAAATGTTGGATGTTTAATGTTAGATGGGAAGCTCATTCGTTTTTATGTAAAGAGCCAAAATCTTCCATTTCATTTTTACGAGCGTTATACCTACGTACAACCTCTATATATACCACTCTCAGAAAATGTCTTTGAAGTTAAGGTGAAGAAAGTTGAAGATGAAGCTTTTTTTGGGGGGTACAAACTCACAAAGCAGCATAGAAAGTGAAAGTATAGTAGTAGATAAAGAGTGAGAGAAGAGATCACCTAAAAATTCTTTGTGACGTCTAATAAAATTTCAGAGAAACGAAAATTGTGCGATGAAGGGAAACAGAAAAGATATCTGGAAAGTAAGAGGAAAAGATGTGGTAGAAATCTTTAAAAAAGAAGCTCCTCCAATGTTAATAAGAGCAAGGGGCGGGGAAGGGAACGTGCATAATATTACATAGCTTTTTACTTGCCATTCGAAATTATATATGTAGTATCACTTTTTGAGTTATAACAAATGGATATGACAGCTGACGAAAAATTTACTGCTTTTCATCACAGGAAGGGTTTTTTCCATGCAGGAGGGAAACCCCATAATTTCAGTGGTATCCTGCCGATTGCCATCATCACATAACACTCATTGTGTTTTTACTGTCGAATGTATCTCTGCTCAAACTATTGTTTATCTCTGCAATTTTTTTTGGAGGATTTCTGTCTGCAAATAAATAAAAAAAGTTCCAGCAGCATGGAGCATATTATATGACACTTTTTGTCCTAATTTCGTTGCTATTTTGACAGGCTTAAAAGAGAGGAGAGGAAAGTAAACACGGAACTAACCAAGGGATATTTTTTTCTGTTGATATCTGTTTTTGCTTGGTTGTCCATCCACGCCAGTGAGAGTGTGTACCCAAGCACACACCAACTCCCACTACTCTACAAACACAGTTATATTATTTTTTGGTGCCATACATCCGGTGCCAGAGGGAAATCGGAGAATTTCATTCCACAAATCTGAATCAGATTAAATGTATATATTTGCTCGTTTAGTATATATATTTTTCGTTGCGCTTTCATTTCATTTCATTGTTTTTGGCAAGTATCCTCTGAGTGAGCCAACTATGAAAGGATTAATGGCTATTTGTCGAAGGGAGAGAAAAGGGAGCCAAGTGCTTGTCGCTTCATTAATTTTAGAGTTGGCTTGCTCTTCTGTTTCCGCGTTTTTTTCGCTTTCGTCTCGTGTACAAAAAAGTGATGGCACTTTTCTACTTCTTTTTCCCTTTTGTACATAAGTTTTTGCAGTTTGAGAACTGTGACTGTGAAGCTTGCATTCAGGGAATGAATCCAATATAGCACAAACAACAAGTAAATAAGAAGATCTAAAAACTTTGTTTTCCGAGAGATTCAGTCGCAAACATCTACTTTTGTCCACTATCCATTTTGTGAGATAATCTCGAATGGATCATAAGGCGTAACTAAGTATGTACATACTAGAATTTACACAAGTCAAATAATATGAAGGAGAGTAGAAAGGGTGCTATTACTGCAGTTAAATAAAGCTGAGAACAAGTTACATGAAATTCTTTCAAAACAGAAAAATTCCTCTCAGAGTGGGAGAGAGTGAGAAAAAAGAAAAATAGCCTTTTGTCATCTCGTGCTTGTTTTCACTGATTACAGAAGTTATGCAATAAGTCAGCCTGACGCTTTGACAGTGCTGCTCATTTTTCAGCTTTTTTTTTACAAAATGGCTCTTACGCTCATAACAACAAAACAACACTAATAATAGTGAAGAGTAGTTGGAAATGCTCTCTTATGAGGATGTATTATGGTGGAGAGATGCTGCTGCTGATAAGTATCTTCTCACTCAGCAACATCCACATTTTTCAAAACGTACTTATATGATGTGTAAGAAGGAATTATGATTGCGCGTACCTTGTACGTATGATGATGAATTGGCTATAGGTTTGGCATGCCTCGACTGACTCCCATGTCATCATCAGGATGATAACACCCTTTTTCATTTCAGAAAAGGTTAACTCCTTCAGCTAAAGTCGTTTTTATAGGTCAAAGGTTGTTATAAAAGCCATTTTTCCTTTGAAATGATGAAGTGCTACCACTTTCCACCGGCACTTCAAATATTATAGAAAATCTTCAACAAATGAGGATGGAGGTTGGGCTAGAAAATTCCTAAAGTCGGATGTAATATGAAGCTTCTAGCTCCATTCTGTATAAAGCTTTATTTTTTGGCCTGAATGTGTACGTGCAGACGATTGACATTGACGTGACGTGTCAGCAGATTGATGGGAAACGGTTAGTTATGGACAATGAAAACTTGGTAAAGAATGAGGTAATGGGGTACATTGTGGATCGTGAGCACGATGAGAATATCCTGAAAGTATAAGAAAGACTTCCATTAGAGTCTGGTCTCGGTGACAAAGACAATGAGTAGCAAAAGGCAGAAGGAATCAACAACGGGACAGTAGGGATAAAAGTTGGTGGAAAGGAAAGAGGAGCAGTAGTGGTCGTTTTAGAGTAATATAAACCAGGCTGGAAAGGTAGTGAAAGAGATAGACAAGGAGGAAACGAGAGGAAGTGGGAATCTATCGATTTTGGTGGATATTGATTTGCTAGAACAGTGTATAGAGTTATGGAGGGAAAAGAGAGTGGAAATCCAAATGTTTGAGAGTCGTACATTTGACTGGGTGCCTTCCAAAAACTTTTTTCTACCTTTCTATTGCTGGATAATCCCTTACTTTACTTACTAACATCACATCTGAACTTGGAGCATCAATCCCCCTCCTTATTTTGTCTCTCCAGTTCAGCTCTGTCCTTTTCTTCTCAGAGAGTAGACGATGATGGCATGACATGGATGATTGTAAGTCCGTACTCTCGAGTCTGAGTCCCTCGTTTGCAAGGCAAGGGAGTGATAGAGTGCTTTAACGACTCTGAAAAGGCTAGTATTGCATTGCATTGAGAGAAAAGTCTAGCTTTTTCAGCATTCGATGCTCCACATAAAAAAGGCAAGGTTGGGAAGAAAAAAAGCAACGGTTGTAAAAAGAGAGGAAGAAAAAATGAGAAGCAACAGATAGATGCGTTCGCCATCATAAATAGCTAAAAGCCCCGTGAAAATGTAGTTGGGTTTGGAGAAGGAAGCCTACTCCTGCATTTGACAAATGAGCTCTAGAGCTCTGCTGGATTTTTATGTATGTATCATATATGTACGGTGAGCATAGTTTACTTTCACTTCTCCTTTCTCTTTGAGGGAGAGACCGAGAGAGAGAAAGGAAAGATGTCTGTTGAGTTAGGTAGAAAGAAAGAAGAATATTTGTACGGTAGGGTATGGTGTATAGCGCAATGTAATAATGACGGTATAGAGAGTATGTTATCATCAGTGGCTGGAGGACACAAAAGAAACTTTCTACCTATAGAAAAACCATGCTGGTGACAGGAAAGACAACGTGTATGTACATTTGATAGCATCATTACTACAAGGTTTTTTCTCTCCTTTAGTCCTATCCTATCGCAGCAGTTGTCAAGTTGATTGCTGGGATGATGACAACGTGACGATGACAGTTTACCTCATCATCCATATAATTTTTTATGGCTTGGGTAATACATCCTCCTTACTAGTGATTGGTAGGATAGATAGAACCATGGAGCATAAATAAAAAGTGGACTCATCATGATTGCGAAAACTATTTGAGCAAGTATCTATAAGCTCACACACGGGTTGGGTTAGTTGGAGCGAAAGGATGGAAATGGTGCCCAACATGGGGCTTATTAAGATACACCACCATTCAGAAACTCAATCCTTTCCGTGTCCATATTTATGACGGAGTGTGTTGAATAGGGGACAGTTGAGGTTGTGGCGTATCTGATCATTAAACCAAACTAGCATTTTAATAAAACTCTTTTGGCTGTAGACAATTTATGGGAAAATGGATTTTAAAAGTGAGATGTGCTCATACAAGTTATTCATTCAATCGATGACTGAACCGCTGATTGAAAAGTTTCCCAATAGATAGATACATTCAAAACATTATGGAAATCACGTCTGAATATATGCCTATACTTGTGTTGTTCAGCTACACAGATTGTCCATGACTTATATGACATCGTCTACTACTCATATGTATTTGCTGCTGGCGGGCTCGACTGTTCGTTAAACGCAAAAGTAATTTCAATCTGTCTCCTCCAGAATTTTATTGCTTCGTTTCTCAACTAAACATCTACTCATATAGCGATGGGACACTTATCGTTAGTTGATAGTAAATCTATAGGTAACGTTGTAAATTGGGATTGGCATATTTTTTACGATTTAGAAGGCTCTTGTAGCACGCTTCATAGAACACTCAACTACTTCCTTCACGGAGACATTCAGCATTATAGATTTTAGTTTTTTGCGTCTGCTTGAGATTGACAATATTATGTAATACATTAGCCACAAAATTACATGGATTGGAAAGATTGAGAACGGGAACTCATCTTGTGACTTAATATCCTGCTTTCCTCTCACATCTCTCTATATAGGATAGGGTGCTTCGTTTTCCAACGTAGTAGCTTTTGCTACCGGATTTTTCAATAGACTTTTTAATTACCTTCATAAAAAAAGAGGCTCAACTGGTGTATTCCTCAAAGTACCAATTTACTTTCTCATCATCATGAGGAAAAACTTGCGCTCCCACATACGGCTCTGCTCTATCAACTATCTCGTGATGATATTGCCTCCCTGCTAATTTGAACTAAAACGTTGCACGTAGGTTCCTTCGAATTTCCTGTGTTCGTTTAGAGTTTTTATGAGTTCCATACACTTGTATTGGTCCGTTGTTACCCATTTTTATGACTTGAAACGAAGTGCTGCTGCAAAGTGATCTAGAAGTGGATGCTGCTTGGTTTAAGGACATTTCCAATCTTGAACACGCCGCCGTGGAAAGCGTATCTATTTAAATATAACAGCTAAAAATATTTCCTGTAGGATATCAAGTTGCTTGTATCAACATCGAATCGACTCAAGTCCTCTTCCTTTTTAGCAACTTAAGAGAGAAAAGTATTTTTGGCTGTTTCATACCTACACACATTTGTATGTAGGATATGGTGGCGGCTTCCAATCCTCCTTTGCGAATGGGCTTTATTGAAGAAGTGGAGAGCTTCTGGCTTTCCACTCCGTTTATGATGATTACTTTACCTACGTTCCTTAAACCTTCTGAGTCAAATCGAAATAGGCATTTTCTTTCCCGTCGTGTCGTCAAAATTCCATTCGTGCACTCGCCAAGAAGGAGGACTACTGCTGCGATCTGCCATTCGAGAAAAAATGTCCTTTAGCTCACATACCATTGTGCCTTATATTATGATCATGACATGGAATGTGTAGTATGTACAGGAGTATGAAGTAGTATGTTATTTAATGTTTATGGTTTTCTTATATAGTAAGAGTAGTAATCCTGTTGCCAATTTGCTTGTTGTCATCTTTCTCTCCTCCTTTCCGCAACAAAGCAAATAAGGAAGTTGAGGAATGAAAGTGAATGGGAGAGAAAATGAAATGCTTTGAGTATACATACATAACAATGTATTTGCACGTATAGGCGCTCCTAGAAATATACAAGTTGTAAAAAAATGTATGAGGTGGTGGTGGTGGTATTACAAAATGTAAGAGATGAGATGACTTCAATTTCATTTTTACTACTGGAGAAATGCGAAGCATTTTCACACTTGACTACCATCATCTTCTCATCATATTAGGAACAACACAAGCGGAAATATCGGAGTGAGAGCAGAGATAGAAAAGGCAAGAAAATAGGGAACGAGGTGAATGGATACAGTGAGTACGGACGGATAGGAGACACAGGAAATACTTGGGAATAGATACAGGTGGTGATGTGGGGGAAATGGTGTTTTTACGTGGTCAATTTCAGTTTTCAGTGATGATGATTCTGAAAATGATATGATTTGTACCAACATGGAAAAGTTTAGCTGTCGCTTTCAACATTAATATTATATTGAAGTGATATGATCATTTTGAAAGTTTCACAAGTAATCGAAGTAACATATAAGCAATTTTCTTTAGACGGTTCCTTCCAGTTTGTATGCAGTTTTCAAGATGATGTTTTGTACTTATATTTAAACAAATATCTGAATAAGTTTTAATGAATCGATTTTCAAATACAAAAAAGTTAAGGGTGCGTTGAAAGAGGGTTGAGTTTGTTGCACAAAACATTTTTAATGCACCTTCAACCGTCGTCTAATTTACAATGCAAGTTGAGATAGTATTTTCTACATTTTTGGCAACTTTAGTTCGTTGGTGCTTACTGTAATCAACTTTGTGTACTGGATTCACCGGAAAATATCTACCAGTTTTGTTGTTGCTTGGTTTGTTCTACATAAAGTATGAAACAGGAAAGCAAAGCTATGTGAGATATTCGATTAAATGAGAGCTCTGTGGCCAGCGGAACATGAAACCCTTTATCTAACTATATTCCCATGTGATTTCTTACACAAGGCAACTACCAGAGAGAAAGTTTCTTTAACGTTTCCTTTTTTCTGAGAATGCACATACCATTCCAGTGTCGAAAGTAGGAAGGAAGCAAACTGTAGCTGCGGTAGCGGTAGCTACGAAAAAGAGCACCTAACCACCATGTACGCTCAGTTTTTACATCTCCGAGATGAGTACGATACAGTACTGACAGGAAATTTTATGTGGCTTTTCCAAACTCCCTTCTAGTTCGCTTTACGAAATGTAACACTTTTTCTACTTTTATGTCTTGTGTGTTTTCCAATTTTTTTCTCGAGTGATTTTAGGATGGAAGAAATTCCCTTGTTGTTTACATTTTAAAAGTAGTTTGAGAAAAAAGTTTTGATTCTGTACTTGTTTCGCATCGTAGGCTCATGTTTTATACATGGGATTGGTATAGCACTTTTCTGAGGCTATATAGGAATGTTTGACAAACGAGTTGAGGGAGATTGTATGCAATGTGTTGAAAATTGGAATTGACTCCGACCATAAAATCCTACATGCTTACCTATCTACCTACATAAATTCAACTTTTATGATCGAAGGAGGAGAGAAGGAAAAAACATAAAAAATTTGATGCGATGTGTACAACGATAAAGTGCTATTCATCACTCCTGTGTTTGTACCTCATTAAGATAACATCATACTTAAGTGGAAGCAGGTTTTCTTGACTCTGAGATGAAATGAGAGTACAGCGTTATTAATTGTTCCAACTTGCTTCACTTGATAAGAAAACAGTTCTTTGCGGATATTTTGGCAGGGAATCAGTTCGACTAGACCAGGAAAGGAAACCTAGTAGTAGTAATATAGTAGTGCACTCGGCTCGCGCAACCTCTAGAAATGGAAGGGAATAAGGAAACGGAAAATGATATGCCTCGGCTTATTACGCGATAATTATAATAAACAGAAGATATATTACTGTGTACTATGATATATTTAGTAGGAGCAGCTCGTGGAATTTGTACATATTACACTTTTAAATCCCATTTGTAAGTACAACTGCTTGACTTTTGCATTGACTCATCATAATCATTTGCTATTTCCTTCGTCATCACTTGATTTGTAATGGAGCAAGCGGTTACAAACTAATCAGTAGAATAACGTATCATCATCATATTAGGATATGGCATGGTACAAAACCGGCACTTTGGACAAGTGTAACGAATTTACCTTAGGGTGCTTAGCTCCAATCACTTACGATATAAATTGCTTGCGAATTTCAATTCGAGAATCCAAAACTTGTAAGATTCAATACGGATATAGCCTAAAGCACAAAACATTATTTACCAATACACCATTATTGTTGACATATCATCATCATCGCAAAGCGAGTGTTGGCTGGTGGTGGTAATGGTGAGTCATGCAAACAACGTTTATGTGGTATGAGATGAAGCATAGGTTAAGTGGAGTATGGAATAAGGAAAACTATAGTAGAAAAATAGAGTTTTGTTTCTTATTGGGCATAAATACACTGTTCAAATATGAATATATATGGGAGCACCACACTCCAACTTGACTCAGGCTTCAACTTTTTGAACAATATATTGAACCGTATGCGAGAGAATATTTGAGTATTTTACCATTTTTGGCTCCAGTTCAGCTGAAGGTTAAAAGATTCTCAATGAAACTGGATTATGAAATGAATGGACAACATAAAACATTTTTGGATTTCAATAATTCCATTATCTTGCATTATAAAACGTACAATACATATAAACGTGTATATTCCCATGCTATACCGATTCAGATGCATATCGAATAGAAAAAGTTTGCCTAGTTGAAAAGTATTATCATTCTGTTTAGTTTAAAATGTGGGGAAATAAAGCAGTATAAAATATGCTTTTCGTAAAGCCACTTGGAAAGAAAATTGTGTGGTCTTGTAGCATATTATTATTATTATGCTCTTGGTTAGCTCATGGTGCTCACATGCATTTCAACCGATGATGATAAAACCAAACCACATCTCCTGCTTACTATCTCGTTCCTTCTTCTTATGGTGATGGACCATCCTTATAGGTATAAGGATATAGCATGCGAGTGCTATACTGTGCTCGCGTTTCGCATACCTTGTGATGTTTACGATGATGACTGCCTAAAAAAGAAGAGCACAACAGCAGAAAATTAATATATAAACTCTTTTGACATTGACTATGTCTTGACTCAAGCAACTTGCCAACGGCTATAAATAATGAACATGTATTAGCAGCGATGATAGTAATGTCAATGGTGTGCAGTGCAAAGTTGACTCCTGTTTTTGCTGATGTGGATAACGTAATGTAAGAAGATGTAGGTAAAAACCATAATATTATTCTTCGCCGTGGCCAGACTCTAAATGAAAATAATATGTGTCAGTATTGTGAAATGCAGGATTGTTTCATTGAAATTCATACACGTACGTACGCTACCACACACCACGCTATGTTGACCCAACATAACGCAGTAACAGCAGCATGCTTGCTTAGTTAAAGTAGGCACACAAAAACATTTATCCAGATTTTCAGGAGAGGCACATATACATGCATAAAGGTCGTATCAAATTCTTATATGTTGTATTATACTCCTATCATTTTGAATGGATTACTTTAGGATGAGCATATATGCATATAATCACGTTGTTGTTGATGATAATCTTCGTCGAATGTAAGGAAGGAGTTGTGAGAAAGAAAAAAAACACAAACACACGATGGAGCAAGCAAAAACAGCAAGAAAGAATCTACCCTTCTTATCCAGTTCATCTATGTCGCTTGTGTGTTGAGTAGGAAAAAGATCACTTGTACTTTTTCATTTCCCAAAAAAAGAAAATAATAATGAGGAAGAAAAAAGAAAGGAAATAATATACAATATTTTGTGTCTCCGTAGTCAGTTTGTTGGTCTCATTGAGGAAAGAGAAGTATATATGTGCCTTGAGGTTCACAAAATGTAAAAAGTTTACTTACGGTCGGTTGTCTCTCTTCTCTTAGTTCGTTGTTATTTTTGTGTTGTCATTATTATTTTTCTATTGCCTTTTCCTTTTTTTCTCCTCTTCAGTGCTTCGTATTTCAATTCGTCATCCTATAGTGTATGCACATATCATATGTCCTACTTGGTTTTCGCATTATTATTACGGTTCTGACTTTTTCATGGTACTCCACTCCACATAGAATGTAGAATGTACGTATGCCTATGTTGATGCTCAGCAAGAGATTTGAAGTTGAAGAAAGAAAGGAAAGTTGCAAAGAACGTAATAAAAAAGTTAAAGTGAAAAAGGAGGAAATTGAATTTTTGTGAGGAGTGTTTGTGTGAACGAGCAATAAGCAATACGACTTTTTTATCTGCTTTATCACCTGTGAGATTTATTCGGTAGTGTATATGTGCAGTAGCACCAGTCAAAGGTGGATAATATATGACATTCCACATATATATTTATAACAAAAGGAAGAACATACACGTATAGACACACTGTTAGTGTTTGGGTGTGTAAAGTAAACATGGGATTTTTATAAGGTTTCCAGTGTGTTTACTTTGCACTCGTGTACAAAAATTTTGTGACATTTTTTCTGTGGGAAACCCACAAGCTATTGGCTAGATAAGATGGATGTGGATGGAGATGATATTGGAGATTTGGAGTTTATGGCACTTGAGGAGGAGGAAGAAGAGCGAAGAAGAAAGCTGAAATCTGATGTGAAAAAGAAACGGAAAGTTGATATTAATGATGATGATGATTTGAAAGAGGCAGGGAAAGATGATAGAAGTAGCAGTGGGGAGGAGGTAGTTGCGGATAATGATGAGCATGTAAAAAGGAGTAACTCAAGACGTGCTGCTTCTGCCTCTGCTGATAATAATGAGGTTGATGTTCAGGGAGGGGGTGCAACTAGTCTGAATTTAGAGAGCAAGGACTCAGATAAAGAAATGGATTTAGACATTAGTGATGACAGTCTCGCCGGTGGGGATAATGATGACTTTGACGATTTCAATGGCTCCGGCAATAACGGGGACTATTACGGGTTTGATGATAATGATGACGAGGATTTTGAGTTGGACCCGGCAGAAGTTAAAGTAAATGTTATTCGGGTTAATCAAAAGGATGATGAGTACTCGGGGAAGCTGGATGAGAATGGACGGGTTCCAGGTGCGTTTTACTATACTGCGCTCAAAGTTCCTTAGTTTTTAAAATGCTCACTTCGTCGATGTTTGAATATATTAATAATTAATTATTGTTTAAATAATCGTAGCTATCTCAAGGTAAAGAATAGTGTATGAGTTTGGTATTTCACTCTCGTGCCAAGATATTTTGAGTAAGTAGAAGAATTCCAATGACTTTTGCTTTTCAACCTCTTCTATCATCATGGCCGACTGATTTGCTTGTCTACTCTCAGTTCACTCATACTACACCGGCAATATAATATATGTTTGAAATGCACATTTTTCTAACTATATTATGACCCTGGGTTGACTTTGGCATTCTGTTCAACAATATTCCTCGTGAAATATAAGCAAAGATTTTAGACTGCAGCAAACTAAACTAATAGATCATTTACTTTCCATTTCATCTAAATACAGAAAATAGAGTATATAAGAGCTCTTTTAGTCTTGAGGTGTAAAGGGAAGACGTAGAAACTAGCACGAAACACAAAACGGGAGTCTGTCGGATGAACTCGTACATCGCCTCGTTTTCCATGTTGTTACTTGATTACATCTCTCAGGCTGTTATTCGTACCTGTAGAAAGCTAGAGACAGAAGCGGATTCTAATCACAATCACCGTTTCCCTGTTTGTACTCCCTCAAACAACAATATGTCTCCTGTGGCTGACGCGAACTAGAAGCCTGTGTAAATGTGGGGAAGATGAAAGGATAGAATTTTGTGAGGATTCAGTTCGGCTCCTCTGTTCCAATGTACGTATAAAATGAATAGAATTTTCTTAGAGTCGTTCCTCCACCTTTTGTTGTCATACAAAGCAGCTTTTGAACTGACGTGTATCCATTGTCTAACCCATATATAATTATGATGAGGGTGGAACAATAACTGACAAGTGTAAGGAAATTGAATGAATCCAAAAATCAATAAGCAAAATTTTCATGGTTGTGTTGCTGTGAGCAGAATTATTTCATTTCCTGTCATCTTTTCTCCAAAACGCGGTCGTATATAGTTAACTGCACAATGATTCATGGAATTTGATAGAATAAAAAGATTTACGGAGCCAGTAAATAACTTTGTCTTCCATAATAATTTTCTTTGGGTTTTCTCATAGTCATGCCTGTTTTATTACAAGGTTCTTGTTATGAGAGAAACTATCTTTCATTTCACTTTTAATAAGGGGGAAAGGAAGCCAAAAGCAGTATCCCAATAGTAAAAAGAAACTTTTTGGGTGAAATATGGATTTTATACCTGTTGATATTTCCGTTTCTCTTTCCGCCTTGTGCCTGTTCTCCACCTTGGTATCAATGTGAGGAGAGGGAGAGCAACCAACATAGCGTAATAAGTATATAAAAGGTGTCTGAGATCCAGTGTAGTAGAGAGCAACAAGGATTTTCGCCAACTTACAAGTAAACTTTTCTCTCACGGTTCACGAATACATTTTTTCCTTCTCTGCCCTACATTAGGCCATGTTCCTTGAAAATAGTAAGGAGGCTCAGAAACCATTCTTCCTAATGTATCTCAACTCAACTATTCTATAAATATACGTATACTTATAGCCATTAGAATTTTGCAACTTTATTCTACTCTTTTAGTAAACCTATTCTTATTCTTCTTTGCCACAACTGTAACATATATATTTTCTTTCTGCTTGTCAAACAAAATATTCTGTGGTCTCGTAGTCTTTTTGTTGTGGGACATGATGATGATGGTGTAGAGAAAGCGAGTGAGCGCTCGGTGAGCATTGTCTTCCTAAATAGGGAGATTAGCGAACCTAATGTATCATTCATGAGTATTTGCTCTTTTTGTAATCCTTTCTCTTAATTCAGACATTTTCTATGCACGAGAAGAAGCGTAATCTAAAGAAGGAGAAGAAAGGTGTAAGACAGTAATGGAGTGAGGTCTGACACAGAATAATTTGCATTTAAGGGGTATTCATTTTGGGAGGAAAGGGGAAAGGTGACATTATTCATTTTGAAAAGCAGCATAAACTACAAAACTGGATGTGGTAAATTGAAACGTCGTTTTTGGATGGAATGTGTCTGACTAGTTGATCAAGAGTTTGAAAAATCATGTCAAGTTGTGCTAACAAATTATTTAACATTGATTTTGCAGGTGTCCCCTTGCCGCCTAGTCACAAGCTGACCATGGCTGAAGTATTTGATTCAAAAACTGGCAAGCCGAATCATGAGCGACTGAAGCAACACTTTATAAATGAAGGTAGAATAGAAGATGCTGCTGCTCTTAAAATAATCAATGATGGTGCCGCCCTACTTCGGGCAGAAAGGACCATGATCGACATTGAGGCTCCTGTCACAGGTATATACTTACACACACCTCCCTATATATATTGTATCGTATAAAGTATAGGTATGGAAGAAGCCATGAAATCAAATTAGTGTAATGTAATATGCTTGTTGTTTTATACCCTACTGACTTCCCTTTATACATAACCGGCGCACCACGACACAACGTTCGTTTGCGAGCCTATAGCTTGTCACTTGTCAAAATCAATATTATTTTTACTATATGCTCCGGTGAAGCAAACAACCCATGTATTTATGACGGCTGAAAAGACAAAGAAATTGGCAGCTATATAAATATTGTATAAAAGGTAGAGATGATGTGATAGGGCGCTGATGGCAAATTGGATAATCCAAAAATAACATAACGAAGGAATTCCAAATCACAGTAGTTGATTACATGATTGGAGAGTCGCATAAAAATTGATTATTGTAGAAAATTGAGCTCATCGTTACTCATCAAGCTCCTTTTGTGTGTGTATGCATGTGTTGCTGTAATAAAGTTGTTGATGATGTGACAAATTGTCTTGTTTGTTATTTTCAGTCTGTGGAGATATCCATGGCCAGTTTTACGACCTTATGAAACTATTCGACGTCGGCGGGGACCCGGCTTCGACAAAGTACCTATTCCTAGGCGACTACGTTGATAGAGGATACTTTAGTATAGAGGTACGTACAACCCAATAGTAGTCAACTCAGCACTAGACAAGATCGACGGCGTAGATGTACCTCTGCTGTAGTTGGCGTGACGCGTGTTTTTAGTAACGGTTTGCAAAATATGAAATGCGTTAAAAATGACGGATATTGAGTTAATCAGCTCACCACCACCTAAGTTATCCACCTCCAGCCCACACTAATTACATTGACTCAATTTTGGTTACAAAGTTCAAGTTGTGTTTAACAAGGTAATCTCAGTTCCAAAAAGAATCTACGGAGCTACAACATAAAGCACAACAAATGGTCATTAGCATCTTCATCAACATGGTCGTCAGTGGGTAAGAATGTCGTTACAAGAACAAAGACGAAACACTAATGGGTTTCTTGGTTGATGAAGGAGGAAAGACAAATTTTAGTGCACTGTTGCCGTCCTGTTTGCGAACGCTGTGAAAGAGCCGTTTGTTTTCTTTCATCGTGACTAAAATACTCCCTTGAATGAGCATGCCCCAAATGTACATTAATATTATGGCCTGGCTGCTAGTCCTATAATCAGGATTTAGCGGAAGAGGTCATAAGTGCAGGATAAAAATAACGCACAATGCTCATTTTCATTTAAAATAATAACACACAGGAAGGAAGGGATTTTAATAACATGGCATGGCCGCAACTACCATACTCTGCTGTTCTTTCACTGAAGTTTAATTGCATGGCATGCATTACGTTATGTAGCATAGCATAACACTTTTCCCTTTTGATGACGGTTTGTGTTGTACAGAATTTTTCATGTAAAGTCGATTTTGGAGAGCCCCACCAGCATTTTTCAGTGTTTATGGGACATTGAGCACAGAGTGTTATGGCGCATCAGCTTCACACACACAAGAAAGAGCATTGAAAGAAAGAAAGAAACGGCTTGCTGTGAAAAGTACGTTCTTATTTCTTTCTGGCAACTAAGTGAAAGCATTAGTCGTGATGGAATGAAAGAGAAGAAAAGTACATTAGTACTCTTACTGCCACATATTAAGAATAAAGTATAATGCAGCACAATAACGGCTTCAAACGCCAAGAAAAAAGAAGCGATATAAGGGGAAAGGGGAAATTTAAATGTTGGTAGAAAATGGGAAACGGGAGCAATGGAATTCAGAGCACTTTTTTCTTCTCTTCTCCAAAAAAATGCTACTTGTATATATTTCATACATTTACTTTTTTTTGCTATGCATGCATGTATTTCACGTTTTGTTCAAAAATGGACTTTTAGCAATTTTTGTTATATTATGTACCTTTTTATTATTTTAGAGATACATGTAAATTTTATCTTTCTCGGACGGATGATAATGATTTACAGATTCACTGTCGGATTTTAGCCCGACCCATTTGCTAGGAAAAAACGTATCTCCCACTTGAAATCTCTTGTTTACTACTCAAGAGACCTTAAAAGTGGTATTTATTCCATGTTCCATAAAAAAGGGTTTAATGTAACGGGGAGGGAGCTACAGTTTTATGAGAATACTAGAAGATTTACATTTTTGATGGCAATCAGCTTAGCGCACGCGTATAATATTTAACGACTTTTATAAGAGCTTTTAAGTGCAAATCCTTATTTTTACCTTATTATTGCAGATGGTAAATTGATGAAAGGGTGATGATCAAAGGACATCAACAAGAGCACTTGCTAACGCACGCAGGTGTACATAATATCATGTGCATCAAGTACGTCTGTAGCTCTACGTGCCTGTAAATAATCACAACAAGTCTAAAGTTTTGTAATTGAGAAATTAGCAGTTGTTTTGTGCATGAAATACTCCCAATAAGCATGAAGTTTCTCTTGCATTGTCCGCTCATGACTTGGTCGACAGACGTTGACGCTACATTTTCATTATAAACAACTTTGTTGTGAATAGAAAAGCGAGGAAAAGTACACGTTAGTCTCAAAGGTCTGCACTTTACACGCCAATGATAATGCCGGTTATATTTTGGTGAGGTCGGTATACAAGTTCCGCCTCTCTACTTTGCCTCTGCCATAATTCCATTAACATGACACGCCACAAATTAGGTCAAAAAACGACTATACCATCATCATCATCATCCTCCTCGTCATCCCTACATGATACCACACATTTATAGTTGGCCATGTGAGCACTCACTCACTCGTAATGCTTTCTCACTTACTAACTCATTCAATATAGAATGTACATAAAATGAATTAAACTTTGGAAGGAATAATTCCCAGACTTTCTTCCACACAATTTTTTTTCTTCACAAGTTTTGCATGCATGTGAGCTAAATAAATGAGATGAGTGAGTAACATTTCCAGTGTAGACTTCTTTCAAAGAAAGAAGGAGAAGGAAATGTTGGTTTAGTTAGGCGGATGCTGATGACTGGAAGATGATGAGGAGGAGCAACTGATGTCGGTGTGAGTTTGTGTGTCTTCTGCTGCCTTCCTGATCGAAATGTTATTATGTAGGTATTCTTATACACACACACAGACACAAGCTAAAGACTTTCTTTAGTGTATCGTCGTCGTGAGGAAACTTTGTAATGAGATCAAGTTTCGGTTTTTTATGTGAGTTGCGTAAAATGAAAGTTAAAGTAGTCAACCCGCAGAACAGGAAAGAGCAGTATAGTTAGTAATGGTGGTGGTGATGTGATGTGGCGGTTGTTGGAGAAGAGTAGCAAGAAAAAAGATGCTAAATTGTAAAATAAGTTTTCTGGTGTTTTTCAGAGAGAGAGAAAGCATGTACATGTTTAATGTGCCATGCAAAAGTTTTTAAGTGAATAGCATACTCACTCAACTCACCTACATTTGTAAATGACTTTCTGTATTCCCTTTCCTCACAGCCTTGTACCTTTTTGTAATAAGAATGCAAGTAAACATGACTGCAAAAAGTTGCTCACTATGTTCACTCCATCTTTTTATGTCTTTCTTCCTAACTCTCTCTTTCCCTCCCGTATGTACACATATACCAGTCTTTTCTCCTCATCTTATTTCACTTTTCTCCCTGTCAACATCATCTGTATGGAGAAGAACAGGCAATCTAATTAGCAAAGTCCGTATAAATTATATGACTTTGCGTGAGGAAGCGTAATGAAATTTTCAAGAAATACTGTAATCGTTAACACACAACCTTCTCAGCGAAACTACACATTACAAGGCTGCTCTGTTGGTCCCTCTGGTACGAGAAAATAATATGGAGTTGGAGGCTTATCCTGTTTTGAGGTTAATTTATTAAAACAAGAGGAAATTACTACTGGCTTCTCTGTGCGCATGGAATAATTATAATTCTACATAATATGGTATACAACTACATTCATCTTCATATGCATACCCGCAATGAAAATAATGCAATGGTGGTGAATGTCATTGGTATGAATTAATGTATTCCTTATTTTGCAAACTGGAAATAAAAGAGTAATTATAAAAGTAGCAAATTTATTATGCGCTAATTTGGTTTGTTTAAGAAAAACCAACTGTTGATATTTTGTGTAATGTAATGTAATGCTAGGTAACTTTGGTCCGACTATGCTGCTCATATTCGGCCTCCGCTCGTAGTCATAAAAAACTCAACACACACACACATTTACATTCCTCTGAATCACATTCAGACTCACAGTTACAATATAACCTAATGATTATTTTTTTCAGTGCGTCTTATACTTATGGTCGTTAAAAATAGCCTACCCAAATACATTATATCTTCTTCGTGGGAATCATGAATGTCGACATTTGACTGAATATTTCACTTTCAAGCAAGAATGTAAGTGTAAGCACTCCAAATTAAGAAATACAATTATCTGCATTGAGGCCTCAAACAGGTCATGGATTGGGGGTTATAACGCGTTGTTTTGTCATTTTACAGGCAAGATTAAGTATTCTGAAAGGGTGTATGATTCGTGCATGGAAGCTTTCGATTGTCTACCACTTGCTGCTCTCATGAACCAGCAGTTTCTCTGCGTACATGGTGGACTCTCTCCAGAAATCCACACTTTAGATGATATTAGAAGGGTAAGTAGCAAATTAACTTACATTTCGAACTAGGCAAAGTCAGTCTTTCAAGAATGCTTCTGCCACAAATAAATTAAGTAACAGTATATTTTAATCTCCAATTCTTTGATCTACCTTTTTCAGCTGGATCGATTCAAGGAGCCACCAGCGTTTGGGCCTATGTGCGACCTCCTGTGGTCAGATCCATTGGAAGATTTTGGAAATGAGAAAAATACATCAGAGCATTTTACTCATAACACAGTTCGAGGGTGCTCATACTTTTATAGGTAAGTCATTGATGATGTACAATCTTGGCACATAAATCCTTTTCGAATATTCAGGGGTGGTACAAAGATGAAAGAGTGGTCAAAATTCTGAGAATTAGAACATTTTCCATGCGCGATACGCAATAAGGATTATAGTGAAAGTATCAAAAACAGGATGTGATCGAAAAGTATTAGTCGAAATCTCTGTCCTTCAAGTTATGAGCAACATCCGTCTCATCTTAACATGAACGATTTTACTGCCAGAATCCTTGTTACAAGTATGAAATGCTTATTAAGGAGGTAGTAGCTGTCTCCCATCAAATATATTTTATCTTTGATTTGAAAAATAATTAGCATTCAAAAACGAACAAATCGGTAGACACGGGCAGCATAACCGAACAATTTGTTCGATCCCATATTTATCATATCATCATGTTCATTTTCCAAAGTGTACAAAATTCATCCGGAAGCTTTTGTCTTGATTTCTCGTTGTCTGCATTATCATCACCATTACAGGAATGTTTTGCTTGCTCGGCTTGGAAAGATTAGTATTCTGAGAGAAAGCTTGTTGTTCGAAAATAGGATTAATTGTAAGTTTCCTTGTTATTCTGAAAACTACTTTGCTCATCACATGACAATGGCTCTTCCTCTGCTTCTTTTTCCTGATACATAAATGGAAAGCTTCATCAAATCGCCCAGGAGGGCACTGATATTGATACTCTCACGTTGGATAAAAACAAATATATATATATAACGGAAAGAGTGTATAAATAGTAAGTTTTTGATACACCACTGTAAAAGATTGGAAATCCCAGTAACGTCACATAATATTATACTATCACAAAAGTAATAATACCAAACACCATAAGTATCTATATATAACAATCCCCAGGAAAGCAAGCAACGATGTATGTACCTATTATCTCTCAAGTAAAATGTCATATAATATGTATAGTTTCCTCATTGGGGAAAAGCTTTAATAAGTCCAAGTCAGCAAACTAGGCTATTCGACACGCACGTTGACATCCTTGTAGTATCCGATTAAAGTCAACAAGTCTTTTCCTTCCACCTACCTTCTTCAACTCCCTACTGCTCTTACCATGACGGCTAGTTGACGTACGTATGTATACTTACGTACGTTCGTTACTTTCTTTTTTTGTGGATATTTCATAGTATGGTTTCTTTCTTGGCCTTTTCTCACGCTGAGAAAAAACATGTTTTACTGTGTTTCACTATCATCTCCTCGAAAAAAATGTTGTTAGCTAAATGCTTTTTCCACAACTTCATAAATATCACCTCACATTAAGTAGGATACGCCTGCTATTTACTGCCTCTTGATATTACTATCATTACAATTACAGGGTATAAATGCGTCTGACACAGCTAATTTTTATTGTCAGATGGTATGAGCTTGATGGGACAAAGCCTCGTAAAAAAGTCACTCTGGATGGCTATGGTCTTGTACGTAATGTTTGAGTAATTATTATTATCTTTTCAGGAAACAAATGCCTTGCTCTCTGAATTTTTCAAGGGGCAAGAGTGAAAGCGTGAAAACACACTGGAGGAACATTTTTCACTGAGACTTGTACTCATGCATAATGTACAGACACAATCCTTGCAAGGTGCATTTTACTTGTCAGTGAATTGTGACTTTTGAGCAGGTCAATGAGCAAAGTTACGCCCAATAAAAAAAGGCCATTGTTCCAAACTGATTATTACTTTTTTTGTTGAAAAAGTTTTCTCTCGGTTCTGTTATTAACTATTATTGCATACAAGAAGGGACATCTCTTTATAAGTGGATATCGGGTTGAAGGAGCACAGGTCTTATTAAAAACGTTTATAGTAGTACTTGTGTTGCAGGATGATATAACACAGTCTTTTTTTGTGTCTGAGCTCTTTACACAAGGAGAATATGTACATTTAATCCCATTGATTTCGCCCTCTTATTTTCGCACGCAGATATCTCAATAACTCCAACTCCACTCTCGCTCTTCAACTGGAAGTAGTACGATGGGCTTTTTATATTTTGAAGGTTATGGAAGTTGAAGCCTTACTGCTTGCCTTTTGCCACATCTAACACCATCCCAACTCTAATATAGTTAAACATAATAGGGAATTTTGAATTGGAGTTTGGTTGGTTTGGAGCATTTTACTCTACCCTTGTATGTGGTTTTGGTTTTTCCAGGGAGCAGGAAAAGGACTCGTTGACTGCAGTGCACAACACATTGCTTAAAGAAAAGCTAAGTTCACGGACTAAATCCTTGTTAGAGAAACGAGAGGTCTTGTATATATAGACTTTCCACCATATTCTCTCACTCTTCTTTTATGCAGACACTTTTCCTTTGAGTGAGAGGAGAAAAAAGAGAAATGTACTATTAGAGGCAACACTCCACACAGTAGTTGTAGCATATATGGATGGATGGTGTGCTACTACTGTCAAACGCTTTTGCTTACAGTATTATTTCAATAAGAGCTCTCACTCACTCCCTCCTTCTTCTACCATGCCTTATTATAAAACTTTCTTAGGTAGTAGGTGCTAGTATTCACAGCACATTACATGCTATATAGGCTAATGCTTATAGAAACAGAAATGCTCTGGATGTTGGTGGTTGAGAGGAGAAAGGAAAAAAAAGGTATGCTGCTGTTGCCCTGCCTTATTCTTTACCTCTTTCTTGTTTGGTATGCAATTCCATGCACACGCTATATACAGTTTTTTCTTCAGTGGAACACAGGAAGCAGCGCTAATGTATTCAGTGCGTGTTACTCCTTTTGTCGTCTTCTCGCTCTCTTCAAAAAGAGGCTTGAAAAGTCTTGAAAAGTAGAGGGAAACTGCATGGAAAACTTGAAGAGAATACGCTCATGTGTATAGGAGAAATATAACCCAATAAAATGAAAAGAGGAACGGGGCAAATGAAAATTACTCTTTGGGTCATGTATTATGAAAGCCTTGTGTGTTTCAACAGTGAGGCATTGCTTTCCCGTTTTCATCATGATTTTGTTTCACCACGATACGGACGTATAAGGAAAATGTGGGTTATCTTGACAAGATTATGAGCATCAATGAATGGATCATTGTACTTATGTTTGAGTTTTAGCTAGTCGTTGGACGAAATCGCTTCCATGAGATTAAATGAGATGGTTTTGGGTGAGTGGGAGTAGGACATGTTCGTTTATTTCGTGTCAAGTGGATGTTTTCAAGTAAATACTTAAGATTTAGCTGCACCGTGCATACAAAACCTTGGGTCAAAATGAACACTTGGAAAATGCAAATTAAAAAGCTACTACTTATAAGTTAGGTGGGGTGATGGGGTTAAATTTTCCAGCACACAAAGGTGTAACAAGCAACAGGATCAGTATAAGAAACCTGAAAAATTGACGTGAATAAAATTTTGATGTTGGTGATGGCATATACCTAAGAATGTTTCGCTTTCTTTATAAGCAAAACGGAGCCCTTTCCAGCATCATCGTGTTGATAACTTGTGCTTCATTAATTTCTTTTCGCACTCATCCATTATATTTATGCGGTTAGCTATGTGTGGCACCAACCAGCAGCATCTTAAATAATCATTTTTCCAAGTGGATTGTGCCGTCCGTAGAAACTATTAAAGTGGCGGTGGTGAAGGGAATGAAAAGCAAGTAGAAATGATAAAGACAGTTATAGAGGGAAATCACTGATGGCTTGGTTTGGTTTCAGTGACTTTTCTCTTCATAACTTTGATATACCCTGCAAAGTTTATGTAGCAGAAGGTCTTTTTTCTCGTTTCGCTGAAAAACTTTTTTTTATGAAAAAAGTAAAATAGGGAATGAATTCTAACGGATACCGACTTATGACGCGGCTACTGGTCTGAGGGTAGGTCCGCTTTTTTCTCCTTTCATCTTTCTCGTTCTCGCTCTCTCGCTTTTTATTTGAGTGAAGAAAGTCGAAGGACACGAGAGTAGATGACTTTCGGTTGACAATTTCCAAGTTGAACTTTAACAAGTTTTTTTCTTCCTTTTTCCCACTCTTTCTCTGTCGTTTTTCATGCTTGTCTTGTATAAAGAACATTCAAAGAAAAAAGCGTACATATGCAATTGGTGAGCGAGGCTAACCGTAACATCTTCAACGGAGGAAAATGGAAAGTGGTTTTTACTGATGTAGCTTTGTATGTCATGATATAATAAAAGAAGACGATCCAGATTACCTAAATGCTCCATATGCATAGGTTCGTGTGTGCAAAAAATATTTGCCTTTAAACCTATTCTTTGGAATGTGGAATTGTCTCCCTCCTAGTTGACTTTGGCGAGCTGACTTTTCTGGCAAACTGGCTTTTTTTCTCCTGTTGATGCTGCTGCTGACTACATATTATTAGGTACCTATTGTCCAAGCGGTTTGGTTTGTGTTGTATTTGGATCGGTGGGGCTTGGTAGCAGGAAAATGTTTACGTGTCCAAACGTGTGATGGTGATGGCAGAGGCACAACATGGACTATTGCGGGAGTAATATAAATATAGACGAGAGTGTTGTTGGTGTGTCCATAAAAATGCATAATATATATACTGTTTTTTATGTGTTTGGCTGGAGAAAGAAAATGGCAACAGAGAGACAGAGAGTGAGGGCGAAAGGAAAGGCAACATTTTAGTACTAGCTCAATATTTCAGTACCTGCTATATTATGTAGTTGAGAGAGCGTGTCCCTATGAGTATGTCTGTCTGTATAGAGATTTTTTTCTTCTATGAAACAGCATAAATATAAAGCGGACTTCTGGCTTTCGTTGAAGCAGGCCCTTTTTTGTTAGGTAGTATCACATTTTTGCTAACGTTTTTCTAGGCGCATGCCCTGCCCTTGCGTTAACTTTATACTTTTTATTACGGCTCTTGTGAACTACGTAAAGTGCAAACGGTGTATAAGCTAGGTTTCTCTGATAGAACTCCTCTTGTCGACGATATAACTAAGACTGATATAATAGCATACCCTAACACGCAGCCAACTCCAGCAAGAGCGAGCTCTTCTGGCCTGGCTTTGTCCATCGTTCTAGTAGTAGTCCTTTCTCCTTGTTCCTTCACTTCCACTACTCGTACACACAGTCGCTCGTCTAGTACTTCGTTTAGTAGTGGCACACTATCTAATCCACAAAATCAATGTTATGATGTTGGGAAAAACGCTCTCCTCGTCGCTCCTTTCTTCAAAAAGGGAAAAAGAGTTTCCTCCTCACTTGTTTAGGAATTTCACTTCTTCATGCTTTTGTCTACTAGAGAGCGAGCAAAGGAGATGACTAGAGCTTCAAGTTTCTGTATGGGATATAATATTATGGAGAAAAGGGAAGGCTCAAAAAGGGCTCCGGGCAAAGGCATACCATACATATGTAGATGAAATTTTTTCCTTTATCCTACTGCTCCCTACAACTAAAATGCTCCTCAGCATAAAGTCATGGAAAGGAGAAAAACCGACTATGGTATATGTAAGGCCAAGGGAAATATGTATTAGCATGCAACAGTGAAAAAGTTTATGGACACAGTGGAATCTTTCCAGTGTGCATACCTATGGTAGCCTTATTTTTCCGCTTCCTGTACCTACAAAATGCCTACTCCTTGTTCCAAGTTCCAATAGAGTGTCTTGGTGGTTTACTAAACTGAATGGTGGTGTCGTGAAGGTGAATGTATGAATGGATGCATGAAAAGCCAGCCGTAGTTTGTGTGTATTATATAATATATTTATTCCATCTACTACACCTTCCAGCCTTCCTCTTTTAATGGGTTCAGCGGAAGAATAGAATGCAAAAATGGTTCGTGTACTTATGTGCATGAACTCCGTATAACCTTCCCAGTGAAATCTCAATACACAAAGCTGTTCGTTCCCTGATCAGTTCCTCGAATTTGTTTCCATATTGTGAGGAGAAAGTAGCAAATTGAAATCTTATAATGGCAACCATCTTTCCTTTTCTTCAAGTCTTTTCTCCTTTTCCGTAACGAGCCTGGGCTCGAGGATTTTAGACTGACAGAGTGGCATGGCATAGTCAAACATTCACAATCAGATTCAGTACCCGATTTCACGTTTTATGAGCAAACGGAGATCTAGTCGTGGGATACGTATGTAGGTATATGTATTTTAATGGGTAAAATGAAGGTTAGCTTTGCTTTGTCTGGCAATATAATTTCTTCAAATTTCTGGGGAATATATTTCATCCCGTCTGGGAAATTGGGGAACTGACGGACGGAAGGAAACTTGGGTAGTGGGTATACCCAGCACCGGAGTAGAGTATTCGGGAAATGATACGTCTGTTGCCAAACATTGATTGAATGAGATCCAGAGAAGAAATCTGGACGGTATTCAAGCAAGAGCATGGAGAACGAGGGAATGAAAAGTATAATATATGCCTGCGATTCCTATCATCCAATATATATATATTATGTAGCATCACTATCGACCCTGATTTTTTTCTTCCGTCTCGTTTCGGGATAATGACAAGCGATGCATACTCATCACTGAATTTGAATTACCAGAGATAGAGATTCGAATTGAATTGTTCTCTCCTTTTTTACCTAGAGATGCATTCTCGTACATTTATAGGTAATGAGATGGAATGGGAAAATAGGGAAAGAAATGAGCCATGGAAAAATCTAGTTCTCAGAATAACGCTCTATTTGCCCATGAATGAATGAGCGAAACGGGGATTGAGAATGCGTAATTGGAATCAGTTTGTTCGATTGTGAAAAATCCTATTTAGTTTTATTCACCGAACAGAACGAAGGATATGTATGAAAAACGTGTTTGTATAGTTCCCAATTAATTAACTAAGTTTTCTCTTTTTACCATTTGTAGCTATGCAGCTTGCTGTGATTTCCTTCAAAACAATAACCTCCTGTCCATAATTAGAGCTCATGAAGCGCAGGATGCCGGGTAAGAAATGATAACAAGGAGATGCTCACGCTGTTATTTTTTAACGAGTTTTATAAAGATGATATAATGTCGATGTTATCAATGTTTTGAATTGTTTAATTAATCAGGTACCGAATGTATCGAAAAAGTCAAACAACAGGTTTTCCATCGTTAATCACGATCTTCTCAGCCCCTAACTATCTCGATGTGTATAATAACAAAGTAAGTAGTTTCATCTCTCGCCAGTCTCCAGCTCATTACTCACTGTGTGGTGGTTGTACCTACAATATTGTATAAATGTCACAGTGGAAGCAAGACTAATTTACGCTGAATTCTGCCATGTTTTCCTGGAATTAATTATACCTAGTGCTTGTATAATATGTTTGTAGCTTCATTTCCATCTGCTTTACTTTACAGGCTGCCGTTCTTAAGTACGAAAACAATGTCATGAATATTCGACAGTTTAACTGTTCTCCTCATCCGTACTGGTTGCCCAATTTCATGGATGTTTTCACGTGGTCTTTACCGTTTGTGGGGGAGAAGGGTAAGCTTTTTTTTGTTTATATGAATTAATTAGTCCTTTTCTTAGTTAAAACAAATGTAGCTGGCTGTAAAATCAAAGCTAGTTTGCAATTAGTATACATTTATGTAAAGTACATACTACAACATTTGACTTTCCTATGATTTTTGTTATACAGTGACCGAGATGCTTGTCAATGTTCTTAACATTTGTTCGGATGACGAACTAATGGCAGAAGGAGAGGAAGGTGCTGAAGACGGTAAGAAAAGTTTCTTCTGTTTGCTTTCAACACTGTTAAAAAATAATAATTTAAATCTTACTTATCATCATCTTAATTTCATTAAGTTTGTACATTGTACTTAGCATTTTATAACTAGAAGTGTAAAAACTTATTGTACACAACATATACTACAGTTATACAAAGTCGAATTAATTTGATTACGATTGAGTATTGTTAGGTGTGGTGTAGAATTACTTTCGTATATAGTACGTTCGTACTGACTAGCTGTTCATAATGTTCAACGGGAGACTAACGTTTTCTAATAAGTAATACAGACAGAAAAGTAGGTGGTATGTATTTCTCGTAGCAATCGAGATTGGTAAAAGGGCCAGAAATAGCTTCATTTTCGGGTTTCAAACATATTTTATTCAACTTCTAGCAGCTTGTAAATGTAAAAACCTAACAAGTTTTGTCACAAGTCAATATAATACTAGCATTATTATTGTTGCGCATTGTCGTAGTGGCTTCAGACACCGCTATAAACTTTTGTTCTCTGATTATTCTGAGACAAAAATATTTATTGACGCGCTTTGACTGTAGAAGCAATTCGTTAGTTTGCTTTCATATAAAATAAACGCTTTTATAGTAGAACTATATGCTTCAAATAACATTATTATGTACTGCATTGTTTTATACTATATATTTAACAATGTGGACCTAAATATAATCAAGTATTTAGAAATACGACTTGCTGGTGTTTAAAAACGAGCTACATCAGTATGTCTGCTTGTCGATCAAAATCCATCCTAAATCATAATTTTTATAGAATAAATTTATTTATACAAGTAGAATGAAAGCACAAATAGATACACACTTTCCCAAAAATAATATGGTAAAGATGCTTACTAGAACAAATGCACATTTTGTGCCAATTGTCAATATTTCATACTAGTACACAAAAGGAAATCAACTATATTATTTTACAAAACTAGGACAATGTATCTAGTGTGTAGAAGAGTAGTACCCATAATATACCTCAAGGTAGTATGTCATATTATTATCGACCTTTCTTACATAATTCAAAGAACGCATTTTCTAGGTTGACGGAATGTATAAAAGAAGGTTCAAAGGAATTCCTATTCAATTTAGTACTTGATACGCCTTGCCTTTCTTCTTTCAAGCAATTTGTATATGCAGATAATACACATCGTTCATTTGCTGCCAATGCCAATATTATCCCATCTACTGGAAACGATAGTAGTATGGATTCTGTAGATTCAAGCTGAACTCATTTCAACCTGAAGTGACAATATATATATAGACCGACTGAAAAAAATCTTGTCTTTTTGCCTCGTTTTCACTTGTAGACTTTCACCATTTCTCTTGGGCTCCATTGTACATAATATGCATTGCCCAGAGAAAATAAGAAAAAGGAAATTATGACGGAGAGGCTTATGCCTCTCTTCATATATTGAATATATATTACTTTTTTAATGGTGTTTGTGTTATTGCTCCCAGCCCTTTTAGTGTTCCATGATGCTGTCGATATATATGTGTATATTGTAGATCAGAGAGGATGGCTTTATGGTTATTTTGGTTGAGCTTTAAGCTCGTCTTCGTCTTTCCCATTGACGTCATTCTTGTCAGCAGCACCACACCGTATCATCATCGTTTTTTTTCTTTTTTCACTTTCACCTTTTTCCTTCTGCATTGGCTCCCTATGGGTATCTTTCCCCAAACACACGTGTAAATTTTATGGTGTATACAGCTAGATGACGATATTTGAAGGTAGATTTTTTCATGCCGGTTTGGCATTGTGAATAGGGTAAAGATACGTGGATAACGCTCTGTAGTATCAGAGTATTGACAACTATCAACCAACTCCTGATTATTATTCCTTGTTTCCCTTCATTTAATCTTGACATCATGCGAATTGTTTTGTTCATAGATAGTACGCTATTCCCCTTGAAAGGTTGAACGCACACCATGTGTGTGATGTAATAGGTTGACGATGTGAATGATTGGAGCACAAAAAGGAACTTGGATATAAAACAAACTTACACAGTAGGAAAAATGTAGGCAACTTCAATCAAAACTTATCCATCCAAAACAATATCGAGTCTGTTTGAGCTTGTGAACTGTTAGCTTCTCACAATCAGTTGATAATGCATCATAGTGTTGGTGTGGTTGTGTAGAAGGGAGATTATTCCTTTTTGTTTATTTGTGGTTTGGCTTTGCCTGCCAGCCATGTCCGCTTCACGCATTGTTAGAAAATGAGGAAACTCAAAAGGAAGCATTGGACTGGTGAAGGTGAAAATGACGTTGATTGCAACATGGAATTTGGATAAAGAATAATGCATATTCATAACATAACGAAAGGATACCCTTCTACGCTGTCTCTCATATTATTGGTGAAAGTGAAAACGAAGAGAAGAACGAGGGAATTAATTTTTGTTGTATATTTTCTCCCGTCCAGTGGAACATCGTTGAACACAAGAGGTGGTGAAAGCATTCAGAAGAAACAAATCAATTCAAGGAAATTGCATTTCAGCCACTTTCGTTTTATTTACTTTCACAATCACAAACAACAGCGTAGCTCTGACATTTACATGATGTAGATAACATTGTAGTGAGTTGAGTCGCCGAATTTACTTTTTATTTGATTTCGGCTCGATCTTCCCCAGTTTGATCCAGCCTGACAGTAGTAAAATCCAACATGTTCAAAACTGTAGTCGTAAAGCCGCGGGATTGTCTGCATATTGTTGTACAGCATTTTGGCAGAGTCCCCCAATCTCACATGACAGAATTTTGATTAGTTCAGTTAGAGTCTCTCATTTGTTTTACAGAAACATAGACAAAAATGAGAGCAAAGACTTGCAAATTCGAGCGTTCTGATTTCAGCCTTTCCGTTATTTGATCATTTTATCTGATTGATATATCCCTCGTGTCCACCCAGAGACATGAACGGCGATAGTATAGCATATGTGTGTATAGATAGCATGGATTCACAGAGATGCATGTATATTATAAAAAGGATGGACAAGTAGACAAGAAGAATGACGAGAAATGAGCAAACATTCAGATCAAAAGTTTACCATCTGGGTTCATTCATTCATATATGTGTGTAACGTAGATAACAGGCTATTTGTCTATACATCGTTGTATATATAGGCTTTGTTTTTTCAGTGTACCAATATGCTACACCTAACCTAACCACACATACAAGGCTAACTCCGGTAGCAAATCCAAGTCGAAAGTCGGGAGAAAGTAATGATGATAACGGACAAATGCAAATATTGACCAAAAAAATTTCCGATTCTCTCATCCTAGTCACTAGTCTGTTGTACGTATGTTGAAGTACAAGGCATATTTTTGTTATAACCTAACACGTTTCATAAAGTATTTCCCGTCCCTTTACGGTTTCTCCTTGAGAACTTGTCCGTCCGTCCGTACTATTCTGATTGTAGAGAATGAGTAACAAATGACTTCGCCTCTTTGGTATACCGTTGTAAAACCTGTTAATCCAACACTCCTTTTTGAGGAAACTGTCTTTGCCTAATGTATGTATGTAATGTATATAATATGTCATGTCAAATTATTCTATTCCACGAAAAAGACTTTTCACTCTTGGAGTCGTGGCGTGGTGTACACAAGATAGCTCGGGTACAGCACGCAAGCTTTCATGATTCGCTATACGATTTTCCCAAATCATGGAACCATAAAAGGTTTATGATAATTGACAGGAACGGGCTATTGAATAAAGCGGGAACAAAGGCAGCCTGCAAAGAAAAAGTTTTTTGCAAGGTATGTTAAATTTATACGCTGTGTGTGAGTGAACGTCAGCAAGTCATTTGACAACAAAAGACTTCCGTGCTTGGCCAATTGTCCGGATTAGTTAACTATCATCAAGTTGGTTTTGTTACCCACATGGTGAGCATACAGGCAGCCAGGATACCTAAAGTGCAGACAGCGCAGAGTAAAACTTGGTTCATCATCATTACCATTGTTTCTATTTAGCAACTTGCCTCATTACATCTTCAACGGTCGACTTAATCAAGTCTAACTTCATTTTTTTGACAAGCTGGTTGATGTTGCTAGCTCGTTATAATAAATGCTAGCTGTTGCTTTCTCCTTTATCCAAAGTACACATAGTATGGATTTGGCTGTGGAAATAATATATATTTGCGAAAGGCTTCAGGGCTATTTTCCACCCATGTCATATATTACTAGTTTGTTATGTATCTGTGGAAAATCATTGGAAGAATAACGTTGGAAGCAAGTTTTGAGCATTTTAAAGAAGTCGGAACAAAGTCTTATCTGCTCCATGTTCTCTTTCCTCTTTAAACGAGTTGTCCTAATTTGGATCTATTTTTGTCATCAAGCCCATTGTATTACTTTCACTTTGAGATGTGATGTAACGATGATCGTCGTTATCACGGTTTTGAAAGGCATACATCATAGAAGGGAACGAACGTCTTTTGTATTATTTTGCTTCTTTCATGTAACATCCATCCTTTGTCAACCAAAACCGACATAATTTCAGCTAAAAGGAACAATAGAAGAGGCAATGGTAATGGGTTTGAGGTGCTGTGAGAGTATTAGAAACATAGAAGCACACAATATCATTTCATCCTTTTATTATTCATTTTTGTATTTGTGGTAGATGTATGAACAGTATAAAAAAAATTGACGGGTAGTTTTCATCAATAAATAATTTTTCGGAATTGAATTTTTTTAGTCTCACCCGGATTTGACATTTAAATATCGCTTCCTAAATGGGACAATATACCATGCAACTTTCATACATCAACCGATGCATGGTTGATTTAAAACCCATACCTCTTGCACTTTCCATGAAGCAAAATTTAATTACTCTCTACACTTTTATTCCCTTTTAATGTTCAAAGCAAATTGGATTGAAATGAAGACAAAGGAAATTCCATATCCTTTGGTTTCCCCCTTTTAAAACTATCCTTGAGCTGCTTCATTATATAATGGAGTAATTAAAGAACGTGATGCAGACTTCGTAAAGTTATGTCGCAGTATTAGTAAATTGTGACAATTAGATTTTTACAATGCTTAGTGAGCAGTGATACCCCTTCATAATTGCTTTGTTCACTCATTTCTGGGAATAGTTACTTTTGTGTAACTGATTCTAGATGTAAAATCTTTCGTAAAAATGCAAGTAAAATATACTATCCATAAAAACGGTAAGCAAAGACCATTTTCCCCTGAACGTTAGAAATATTACGGTCGTAACTTTGATGGTTCGTCTCAGCTCAGGAATATGGAGTAATTTCTCCTGCAAGTCTGTCTTTTTGTATGCCAGAATCGTTTTGGAACGAAATAATTTTAACTTAAACTCGTCTTTTATGGCGCAAATGCTTTCATACTCGTATCAGTAGTAAACAAAAATATTATGAGCAAAAACTTTGATCGGTCGGCCCGCGTCCATAATATAAACGCAGTGACTGTAAGTTTTATACCTGAAATTTATTTACGAGCCACGCCAAGCTGTAAATTTCTCTCATTTGGGAACATCAAACTCAACATGTTTTTGTATGCACGTGCTAACGTGAGATAGTGCAAAGTAAACTGGCAGCATTTTTATTTATAATTTGCAAGAGCAATAACGGAACTGCTTTCTAAGAATTTCTCATTTATTTTAGCGTATGACTAAATTGTAGAGAAAGATAAAAGTTTGATGAAGTGTACTAAAAATATTATGTTGCATAATGGAACTGCTATAAAATCACCCGCTTTGATACAAAAATGCCGTGCTATATATTTGAGTTTCCGTTTTGCTGCAGTTTTGTAGCATTACAGCTACGGCATAGCAATACTTTTTCAGTTGTTGAATGCTGGAAAGTAGATTTTAATAACACAATTTACAACATCTTCAGCTCTTAACACTAGTCGTTTATAGTGAAGAAAACGAAGTGATGTGACAAGGAGGCTCGGTATAGTTGAAGGAAAAAGTAGTCGCTTCGTACTTTCTATAGCCAGCCAACGATGAAAATTGGATGATTATTATGCTTCAGCAGTAGAAAATTCGTTTTTTAGTTTAGTTATGTCATTCAAATATAGTAACAGCGAATTAGATCGTGACTAAACTGTTAATACATTTTATTGGGCTCTTTTTAAAAACTGGATTAGTTATCGCCACTTACTAGTAGTCTATGAGGGTTTTATAGCAAAATTCTAACATTTCTTTTATTATGCTCACCACACACGTAGCAAAACCCTTCGTCTGTCGTACGTACGTACTGACTGATGCGATATCGCAGACAGAGCAGACATTAGGAATACGTGAAGTGGTCATGCTCCAATAATTCGCATCAATAACCAAAGGGAAAGTCGCTATATAGCCAAATTACATTTTTGTAGCTCTTTTCCTTTCTTTTTTTCTGTTGGAAGCATGCATTAACTCAATTGCAAACACACAGTTTTTCTGCTGAGCCAACTTTAGTTTACTAGTGTGCATTTGACAAAAAAGAATTTGTAATCCCAGTTTGGTAGTGCAGCAAAAATGTAAGTATGTAGACGGATGTGCTTTTGAAAATCTCGCATGCATGTATCTAAAAAGTATACACTTGCCTTCTCGGATCGAAAGGAAAAGTCTCTTGAATTATGTAGGACTCATACCCTGCTGGCCCTGCAAAGTTTATTGAGAGGAAGCATTTTCTAAGCACTAAAGCTATGTACATGTACACCTAGTAAAAATCATCATAATCTTTTCCCCAAATGCAATTACGAAATGTGAATTTTCAAACCGTTGACGTTGATATACCTTTGTAGCATGATGGAGGTTTTATTCGCACAAAAAACCTATAAATATATATATACAGTACGCTCCGTACGAGCAAACCTGTAGGATTAAACCTTTAAAAAATTTATGAGTAATCTCTCTGTACAAAGTTAAGCTTTTAAAGTGATGTTCCTTTAAAAAAATACGTAAATACATAGGATATAAGTATAGAGTTGTCATCAGCCCACGTATTTTTCGATTATGTTGTTAGTGTTCCCCCTCCATTCAATTGTAGACAAGCGACATACCTACCTACAAACCTACCTACTTACTTGTAATATTCGTATTATGTTTGCCAAAAGAACATGACCAAAAGCTCTCAAATTGATAATTGTGACTGTTATATTAGGACAATATATCAGACGACTGAGCGAGAGCAAAGAAATGGGTAAGTATCTAGTTCTACCAAACCGCGATGATGCTTCTAAAAAGCTGAGATTTAGATAAATGCCTGTTGAGAGTCTGCACATTTTTTTTTGATTTCTTTACCTTTGCCTCGCCTGAATGTTTGTGTTCATTTGAAAGCTCGCTTGTTACGCCTTCTCTCTCTCTTTCTTGGAGAGTAGCTTGTTTCAACATTATTTTGGTCCGTACTTTTGGATGCTCTGCCTTTTAGATACTTATCTTGTTGAACCTTTTGTAGACGCAACTTTCTTGCTAAATAAACTCACTTTTAAATGCAAGAGGTAGTTGGCAAGTAGGACCGTGGGCATTTCCGCGTTTCCCTAGTGGGTAGGAACTTCTAACGTAGTAAATATAGTCTGGTAATGATGATGGTAGAACTGGCGTAACGTAAAACATACTTATCGTTAGTGAATTAGTTACCTGTAGAAAAAGCATGACCTGCATAGTTTGAAAAGTTTATTGTGTGTGTACATTTTTTAGTGAATGGGTCTATGAATGAATGCCTTTATGTATGTACATGTGATGTGGTTGGTCTGTTATAGTGGTTATCTATGTGACACGTACCACTGGACAATACTATTTTTGAACTCGTATTTATGTATTTTCTGTCCTTCATGCATCCAATACATAATGTAGAAAACTTTATGTGTATTTTTACAACATTATTGCAACAAAAGAAAACCTATACTGGAATGATCGCAATTTACGTATCCAATCCGGTTTCAAACCTTGTGCGTACTTGACTATATAATATGATACAATGTAAAATCACACTGCTATAACCAAAGAAGCACTAAATATTATGTATGTTGCCCCACACTGTACCTTATACTATATCAGTAATTAAATCCAAATGACTTAAACTTGTGACATCAAAACTGTTCCCCCTTCTTACGCAAAAACAAATTCTTCCATCCTTTAATTGTATAAATATATCTATGTAAGAACTGCATCATTTGTGCTAGCAGCACGCGGGTACATTACATCAATATATATGAATACTTATGTACCTGCATACTCTTATATATGAAATACGTCAATTTACCTCTGGCTTTTAAGCTCCTTTTTAAGGCTTACATTTTCCATGAAATCATTTGTCTAATGTTATGCTTATTCTCAGAAATGTATTTTTATGTTTCGCATACGTCAATCCTTTTAATTTGCCATTCAACCAATTTCTTACAAAATTTTGCGGATCAGCGTTGTGCTTTATTTTTAAAAGGCTTTTTGCTTGCTTTCTTGCGCATTTAGCAAGCAAACAGGCCTGTTCTTACAAACAAACAATCAAATATGACAAAAGGTTAGAAGTTCAGGTAAATATAGCGTTTTAGGATACTCTGGCTAGGGGTTTTATAGGCTCGCGTTGAGATTTGTTACCCTGCATTTCCCTGCTACATAATATGTTTCAGTAACACGAAAATGCTGAAAAATACTCATATTTTTGTGTGATTCTTTTCCATTCTTGGTGAACTATAAAATAACTCGTAACATGTAACATAACATACATAATTTTGGGTACGTGTTTAAAATGACCTAGGATTCGATAGAAGAAATGCAATACGGCATCATTAATGGTGATGGTAGTGGTGATTGATTTTTTTCGTGGTGATTGGTGTTATTGGCTGCATAATCAAAGATGACTAAAAAATTAAAGGAACGAAAAACACTTTGTTCAGGTCTTTTGGTGGTGAATTGGCAGTGATATGAGTTGTTGATGAAATGATAGTGGTTGCATTCGTTTTTGTTAACTTTTACTCGTTTCGTTCGTCCATGTTTTATTTTAAATCTTGGTTCCGGTTTTAAATTTTGTTACAAGTATTATATTATCCTACGACGAACGAAACTGAAAAAATGTTGTACTGGGTCTTTAAATTTTTAGGAGTTGATTAATGATATTTTCCGTTATGTTAGTAAACCAACGGGCTTGTGTGAGAGACGTAAGTGCATGGGAATAATCATACTGAGCTGGCAGTTTTAAATTGATGCGATGAACGATGATATATATGAGACAGATGCAAGTCTGCACAAATCTTGGGGAATTACACTCGACTATGTGTCGCCAGACAGTGCTATTTATTATTATATGTTGCTACTTATTGTATCATGCCTGTCCGAGTTACCATATTTAAGAGCATCGTTCAGCTATAGAGCAAGGAAGATATGTAGGACTGGGAATTCTCCGATATTAGACCATAAAGATAACTCTCGCATATAACGCAAGAAACCAGGCCTAACTGGAGAGTACTTTCGGCTGGTCTCATGACCCGGTAAGATGTAGACAGCATGAAATTTACTAATAGGAGTGATAATCTGTTTGTGGACTTCTTCTTGGTGAAATTAAGATATGAATGGAAAAAAGCTTGCTGATTGATCTCCCGCTCATGCGGATGGAACGAAAGTGTGCTGCACGTCAAGGCTTAACCACCCGAACTGGTAACCTACCACTAGGAGCATTGTCTGGAGGCAAAACCACACTTAGAAGCGGTTATATACCAAGTAATCGATGTTCGGTGGTATTATATCTTAACATGGTGTTTTGTTCGCGTCCGTTCCTATTCTATACGAAATGTTTGCGCGCATGTATCTAATTTCCAGCTTCAGTGCACGAGAGAGTCGTGCGTACGCCACTTCCATAACAAGTGCAGTTGCACAAACTCGAGGAAAATCATGAATGATAGGATGATTGAGGTCTGTGTCATATGACTTGTTGAAATCAGCGAGTCCAAAGGTCACCTGGAACTTAATCAATCGAGAAGGATGGCCACTCGCCAACGATTAGTCGTATAGTAAATTGTTTTTATTTAATCAATTCAATTGCTCTCGCTCACTCTGTTGCTATCCGAAAAGGTCTCCGTACTCTCCCATTTTCATTTCGTCCGGAAAAGCATCACAAGCCCCCGATTTACGGGAAACACAGCGGTCGTTCGGCAGGTGTTTGAAAGCGGTTTGGCACCAGCCCTAGCCGAAAAGCGGCAATAGCAGAAGGCCATTGATGCGGCGAATTTTGTGAAATAATGTACAAGACAAGCATGAAGCCGATTTGAAAGAGAAAAAAGAACACAAAGAAGTTGATTGTCCATTATATTACTTACACACATTTACTCCTTTACTTGCCTTAGCAACAAAAATTTAGACGTCTGCTGATGCATAGCACTACTATTTAAAAATGACGAAATAGATGCATGGTTACATTTAGCGCACATTGACATATATTGCATATTTGCATATTATGCTTGATCGACGACATCTCAAGCAGCACGAAGCTTCAGTATGAGAGCACTTGAACATTGATAAAATATCAGATAAGGCATTAACGAGGAGAGGGCTAGGCCTGTATAAACTACAGTCTAAGACTTACTTTATAAGAAATTATTTTATTGCTTATATCTAAATAATATTCTGTCCATTAAGTGAGTACCTTACATAATACAGAGAAGTCGCTATGTTATCCATAAACTACATGAAAATACTAGTACACAAAATCATCATTATTAATAATACATGTATATAAACTTGACAACTAAATGTTAACAAATAGCGTATTCTGAAGATTGTTAGCTGAGGGAAAAGATAGGATCTAATTAGATTGTTGAGTTTGTGATACAGATCTATCTCGACTTATATCCATACAAGTTGAATTAAGCGCTCACCATCGAAAGGCTAAAACTACCTTAAAAAGCGACTTACGTAAGACGTAGAATGGATAGAGTGGTTTCTTGTGGTTCGGGACGCGGCACATTGCAAATTACAGTGCATTGAATAATGGCCGGCTATAGTACAATAACACGAACTCCTTGACATCAAATAGGGGACGAACTATGGTGAGGTGCATTAAAATATGAAGAAAAAACATGTTTTAAGCTTACGACAATGTTTACTGTCTTAGATACAGATACATTAGGTTGTAAGAGGACAAATACATTGAGAAACAATTACGGTCGAGATTTTTTTCGTTCATACACATTATTATACATCTGCGTGCAGTTCCGGCAAATAATAATCATACAAGTACATACGGTAGCGATCCTATAGTAAAAGTCGATTAGCTATATATTAAACACGTTTCACGTTAGAAGACCACGGAGTATGGGCAAAAGACCATCTTAGTGCACCCACTTTTGTGATCAGCAAGAGTCCAGTTTTTTGATGAAGAAGTGAAACACAAGTCCAGTCACGCTGAGTTCCCTCGCATGCACTGTTCTCCACCTGCTGTGGCGGGCGTGCTCACTGGTGCTGGGTTCACGTGGACTGAGCTCGGGGGTGGTCCATCTCTCGCTTAAAATAGCACGGAGTCTATGGATGAAGAAAGAGGAGGGAGAAGGAAAACTGGTTTACAGACATCAAAAATTTTTAGAAGAAAGAGTACTAGATAAGTATTTAAGCAGGATTGAAGGCGGCACGTTTTGTAAGCAATCCGATCCTATGTTTTAAGGGGCACTCCCTGGATGATAGCTAGTTATATGTCCATAGCTTTAGAGTATGTGTATTCTTTACTATATTGTGATTATCGTCTTATGCGTAAATAGGAGAGTGTCCGGGGTGATGTACATCACGACACTCTACGATATAGGTAGGAACGGTACAGGCATGCCAAGATTTCGCATTGTGGATAAAACGTGTGTTGCCTATAATATTTCTACTTAGCTTACGACCTAGAAGTCAATCTCTCGTGATGAATCATCTCACTCCACGAGAGAGTGCGGAGAAGGAGTCTTTTGAAGAAAAAAATATTATGATGATGGATAGCGGCGTGAAAGGCCCAAAAAATAAAATTATGCCAAGCACGAAACCTGAGAAAAAGTTGCATCGAAAAGTTTTTAATCTGTACTGCAACCAGCCAAGGTGTACATTAACTGATTCCAATAATCAAAATTATACTAACAACACAACACTATTTCAACAGTTTAATACAAAATAAGAGATGTGCATAATGGCTTTATATTTTGTATGAATGCGTTCATCATCGTCTGGCGTCACTCATATATATGGCCACTTGCCATTTGACTGTCACTGTATCTGTGATAAATTTTACACCACATACAGTTATACACGACGTCTAAGGGCTGTTGTTGATGTTTAAAAACAAAACTATTTAATAAGAAGCAGTAATCTGACTGAACATCTGTTCCCCGGTCTTTTAATATTCTCCTTAATAAGCCCCGGACCGTAGCTGATCATTATGGGCAGAATACACTATAGATATCGTCTTACATGCAATAAAGTGGATGGCGGTGATATGAGTACAGATTAAAACAATTTAGTCTGTGTTGTATTATCCAAAAGTATTCGAGTACAAAGAAACTACATATTCATCATGCAATCATCATCATTATTATAACCCCTGAGGATAGTTTCGTTAAGAGACAGTTTTCTACGACACTCAAATTGGTTCGCTAAAAAACCAAAACTCAACGAGACTCATTCAATTTCTACATTTTTTGAGAATGGAATATTAAGCAGGATAAGAATGCTAAGCTATAAACCATTCAATTTGAAGCCACTTATACTCAGTTACAGTCGTTGCTGATATCGAGGATACCGAGGGTATTGGCTGTGAATGCACACTGTTCATGCTATCGGTTGGTAGACGGTAATGAATTAGGATTATAGTCTATGACTTCACATTGACACCATTTGTCCTTCTGACTTTTGCCTTTTCTAATTTTTTCTTAAAAATAATATCTGCTTCGTCTGCATCAAACTAATAACGCATGTACCTTCGTATGTGTGTTGAAATGCTATGGAGTCCTCTCATCGCTTCATCAGATGTTAATCATCAATCAAGAATTATTATTAGTACCGTACTATGCTGTTGCTTGGGCACTGTTTCATATGATGTTTAACAAAGAAGGGCCAGATCAAATTGAGTAAAACAATTCGGTAGCATGGACTTGTAAGAGCTGATGTAGACAAAGACGTACAAAGTTAGATACGTGTGTGTGATATGAGATAGAACTGTGTTGTAGCTTAACTGTGACTATGTAGCTAGAGAGGATACAATCTTAAGGGCGATGATAATCGACAACCATAAAACTCGGTGAGGCGAAATGGAAACAAAAATAATTTTTCGTCAATGTATGGAATCTGTATATGAAAAGTCGGTGTATGTTGTTTGTGTATTTAATTCGTTGTTGTTCGTGTAACTTCCAGTTGTTTGTGTTGCTTTTGCCTTCCTTTTCTATCATGCTATAAATGTTAAATGTGAAATTTCAATTTGAAAGAAAGTATCCATACATATGCTTATTAAATGTGTTTAGTGATGTACAGCGAATTTTTATTTTATAGTTTATATCAAAACACCTTACATTGAAGAAATACAGGAGAAGAAAAGCAGATTATATTGAATTTATTTACAGAAAGAAAATGAAGATTACATAAAAAAGATATAAGATGAGTTCTTTTTTCGTGTCAACAAACAAATATATACGCCGACGTATTTGTGCTAAAAACAATATATACATATATATGTATTTACTGTATGTTCTAATTAAAATAATATAATGTATGTTTATTGTTATTAAATCATGTGAGTCCTTATTTGCCAAGACTTTCTTTATGTTCCGTTCATTACTGCAAAAATCTGAAAGCAACTATTAACTCCTCTCTTACACTGCAGTTTGCATATTGATTTAAAATGAATGTGCTGAATTGCTGAATTTGGTTAAGCCAGCATGGTACCCCATTGTGGGTAAAAGGATTGGATTTATAAACCCTTTATTGGATGACTGCTTGTGTTTCGAGCTTTCTAAATTACTATGAAATTATTGGATCTCCTTTATACATAAATGTGTTCCATAAGGATCAAATCCGAGAATAGATTGATTCTGTCCTATTCATTATATCGTAATGATAGTTATTATTGGACATTAAGTAAATAATTAGCAATGCATGTATGATTTCATTCTTCAATGTCTGATATATTATCATATGCTTCTCACACATTTTTATAAATTTTACATGTTCTATTTGTCAATGCTTCAATATTTTAATTTTTCACGAATATGTGACGTATTTATTAAAACGGAAAACTGCTTCACCTTTGTAAGCACGCTTATAGAAACTGTTTTGTTCTTGTTTGGAGTCACGTCGTTTCGGTTTAAAAAGAAATAAAATCAGGAGTTGGCTTTAAGGCTAATGTCGCTACCTCGCTATGCTGCATGACCAAATGCTACTGAATGTTGGTTTAGGCAGAACTACTGGGCACAGAAACTTTGTCTGTGAAAATTAGTAACATGATATATAAAGTCAGAGAGTAGTAAATATGCTGTTAAGCCAAAACATTTTAAAAAGCGTGTATTATGAAAACCAATGCAACAAAATGCATTGTTTTTACCAGTAGGAGAATTTTCAACACTGGATTCAAATGGCTTCACATTTCATAAAAGTACATTTCAATGCCTTCACTCTTTAAAATTTAACTCATCATGTACACTTACTGAACCAGTTCATTAACAGGTATGCAGATTTAATCAAATTCTGTAGAATAATAGGCAATTCAATGAAAGGCGACTTTGTAATTGTAACTTAGGTGCCTATACTTTCGCAGACTCTCCTTTCTACACAAACTCTTCATTCTTCTTGTCAAACACCTCTTCTACAAATAAAAATCCATATTAGTTTCCAAAATTTCTTCGATCCCCTTAGTTAAATTTTTGAGTCAGGTTAATTAGTTTATTGTGAAACGATATACATCTAGAATATATGTCTTTTTTAAAGCAAAGAATAAATCCGCATCTATTGTGAGCAGCCAATCTGTTACAACAGTAAGTATGGGATAAATTCACTATTTCTAACAACATATATTCAACAAGTTGTGCTATGATTAAGGAATCTATAAGTAAGATGATTAATGATAACACTTTAGTCAATTCTAATGACAGTTTAGAGACAAATTAAACTACATTGATTATTTACTGAAATTGACACAAGTACTTACGAGAAAGAAATTCAATTATAAGAGAATAGTAGTTCACCTGTCGTATTGTAGATGTTCTACGACATAAATATGGTGGAGGTTGAAGTTTAGACGCAACGTTCAACATTATTATGTATATAGTTCAGATTTAAGATAGAAATCATTTTAGAAAATAGTTTACATACACTAATACAGACAAGATTTAGACGTTTGTAGGTTGAAGGATTTCCATTAAGTCCTACAACAAGGGCAGAACCACCACCAAAATATTAGTTGAAGAAGAGGTCGTCGTTGGGTGACACTCGAATCATTTTAATCACGTCACACTTCGCTTTTCTGTTATATTACTCATTCCAAGTGAAAACGGATGTGGATATATAACATGAACTCTTTACTAAAGACATTGTGCATGTTGTACATTTAGAACTGACTGTAAGAGGTAAAAATAGAATATAGATCCGAACTAGCATAGTTTTAAACACCATTTACTGTACATTAGCTATTATTAGATAAATTAACTTAATGTCCCAAAGACCCAATAATAGGTTGTTAACCACCGTAATGTAATTTATGTAAATAGATCGAAGTATGGTAGTGAAAAGTCGTGACGTTTCCCCAATAACTTTATAGCATACTATGTCATCGCATTTATTTAGTAACCATTTTTAAGAAAAATGTACTAAAGTTGACGCATACCGAAGACCGAAAAGTACTTAACAAAAGTGATGTGAATAATGCATAAGTATGGCGCATTTGACACTGAAAGTAAGATGGGCAACGTTGAGCAGTGAGTTGTTGACCTTTACAACCTTTAGAGCTAATTTATGATGTCATCACGTTTTTAGACGCATAGAAATCGACAGAAAGTCGAGTTAATAGTCGATAGTGAAAGTTTAATGTAGTTAGTCAGCAGTCTTCATCAATCAATATGACTAATAAACCAAAAATAATAACAGAATTTGCCTTGAGATAAAAAAATGTTGAATGTGGAATTTCCAATACCTTACGAAATATTTTACCTTATAACATCATAATGAATATTATCTGTAAAAACTAAAGTTATAAATAAACTCTATCCGGTAAAACCAGTGATTAGCTAGTTAGTTGTACTAAATACAGTATTTAACACACGTTTGGTATATCTAATCCTATTTTTCTTTCCACGTGTCTTGTCCTTTGTTCAGAGTAAATACATGCAGCACAGTCAGTAAACATGATTTTGGGATAACTGGATTAAAATATGTTACGATACTAAGAATTTGAGTCAACATATAAGTACGAGTACCAAGTTATTATTTTTAGCACGTATCCAAAAATATTAACCAACTAATTAAAATGACACAAAACCATCATATTACTCGCGTCGCATATTATGTCGTTCGTAGCTCTCCTTCAAACTGCCAAAACACACAGGAATACATTACATAACATACATACATGATACATTATACATCGTGATCGATTCGATAATCATTTTTTACTACTTTAAAACATCTGCGTTGTAAACTTGAATACTATATGCTATTTGTCTCCGTTTCTACATGTATGCTCGTTAATATTTACTTACGTGAACAATGGCGGAAAGTGACCTAGCTTTTATTATTAAATAACTACAGTCAATCAAAACGATTAATGTTAAATTATGATGGGTTAACACACGGCTACAGCATTCATTCAATGCAAAAGTTTAGACGCAAATCTTTTGAAAAGAACTAATGAGAAACTATATGAAATGCTGGGATAGCTACTCAAGTGCTTCAATAAAACAGTCAGTTCACTTACATTTATAAAGCAACAATTTACTGCAAAATGTTTACGTCATATTCAAACCTAGTTCATCATGTACAAAATGTGCCATAAAATTTAGCTGATCTGATGACAAAATCCCGTGCTAAGTTCTGCAAGGATGTCGCAATATTAGTAAAAATCAAAGCAGCATCCACTATAAGATGAACAGACTGCAGCAAATCCTCAAACAAACTGATCTATTCTTTTAGTAATTTAGTAATGCACATTCGTGTAGTTAACAACTCAGTCCCAATTACATGTAAAATAGATTGAAAGATTTGCCACAAGAAGACATCTAAACATCCTATTTGCATATGTCCCTATTTGTGATCGATTTTTATTTCCTCTTCCTTTATTGCTATAAATTGCATGCCACGCCATGCCATGCCACACACATGCATGAACAAAGAAGTGTTCACTGTCAACAGTTCTAAACGTAAGCTTTAATCAATACCTCGTAGTCTCTGTAAACTTTCGATGAAGGTGAAGATTCTAAGAATACACAAACAATCTTGTTGACAGCATTGAACGAGCAGCATCGTCTGATTTTTTTGTGTATGAAAAAATGCAATATCTGCAATCATTTATTGTCACTGATCTACAACTGTGAATATATGTTTTCAAAACAATTATAGATTTACTTTCTTGTGTCTGATTAAAGTAAATACTTATGTATACTTACTGTATATGGTTCAAATGAATATTATCAATATGTGTAAGGAGAAAGGAAGTGCATAAATGTTTATTACATTATTAAATTATCATCATTATCAATAAATGTTATCATTAATTAAACTATTACTGTTACATAATAATAAAACTATTGTAATTACCCAACAAAAATGTTACTCTTGAGTAATACATTACAAGCAGCACGTCTTTTTAATTTATTTATGTATGGATAATTATAGTCATTCTAACAAAATATAGACATATAAACACGTGACGTGGTTTATCAAGAAAAAACTCGTTCACTAAAAATTCCATGCATTTAAAACTTATGCGATAGCGAAACGAGAAATTACTACCTATTCAAGAATAAAATGAAAATAAAAATGAATTGTCAGTCTAAAAATACCATTTCAAATACATTAAGCATGGGTGGGAAATGGCGACACTCACGTAAAAACGTGTGTAATGTTATGTGCTTTTGCTACAATACAACATTAAAGTACATTCCGAAAATGCAGTCACATTTTGAGCTTTAACTACTTCCGAAAATAGCAGTGACCGATGTGTTCATATCCCATTAATATACCTGCATTGTATTGTATGTAGATAAATTTGTACTTTGAACAATAACGATAATGAACTGCTACTTACCAGCAATTAGAATTTCCATCGTCATTCAATTGACTCATTTGCATTTTTACCAGACTAAAACCAATTACAACAAGCTAATTTTCATATTCAAAAGCCGGCAGTGCTTTAAAGAATACCGAATAACTATCGTAAATGCGAAAAATACAAAATTGCTCTGTTGTCTCGTGATGCAGATTAAATAGTTTAGGAGATAGTGTGACAGGACGTGGCTTTAACTGTCGTTGGAAATAAATAGACGCTGGAAACTATAGTTGGGTAATTTACATATCTTATCTTACGTATGTAGCAACAAGTAAGTAAGCACCAACCTAGTAAGTTCCAGATTTCTATGATTTCATAGGAATATTACAGCTTTTTTGAGAGTTATTATCACAAGCCATGAATAAATTCCATTTGCTCAAAGTGATATGAATTAAAATTCCGTTTGTCTTGGGGCACTGAACTATTTGGTCAGGCATTCGATAATTTTAACTTAAAATTTGAAAAATTCACGAATGTTTTAAACTAGGACCATAATAAGTGGTCCTAGGTTTTACATCCCTAGATTGCTTAGAGGCCAAACATGACATTCCATTTGCAGCCTTTCCTTATATAATAATTTAAAGTTATAAATATTCGAGATATCAATCATGTGATCCATTACTATTATGCAATGTTACTTTTAATGTTTCAATTTAAATGTCATGAAACAGCATAATTTTCATTGCAGATACGAGATAAAAAGTGAACGCAAAGTCTTGTTTTATGTAATTTAAACTTACATATTACTTGTGGGATTGACTGAATTTACAATTCTAGTTTTACTGAAAGTTACGATCCAGCTCCAGCATACGTTTCTGCTAGCAATCCGTCACATCATAGATATCTATATATTCGTCTGCTTAAATATGAAACAAAATTTACTCCTTAACATCTTTTCTTCTTAAAATGAGGAATCTACGTTTGGAATAAGTGGATCGTAATTCATTATGTATTTCATGCTGACAGTCCGTGTGAAAAGCCCCAGTAATCAATAAAGATGGCAAAGAGGAAATACTTCATTTTCTCATAACTGGATCTGCCCAACATGCTATTTATTTTGTACGTGCCTTTCACATGCAGATTCAATGACATACATATTACGTAGACGCGTAGTTTCCTTAAACACACACACATACGCTCGTCATCCATTTCCCATTCATTCATTGTGAAGCGAACGTACTGTAGGTGGATATCAAATATTACGCCACACATTTAGAAACAGCTGCTCCATAAAGTCAATAATATGTTCCTTTGTGAAGAAAGATGCGATATGTGATTGCGTAAGTTCATTAACAGATCATTATAATAAAACGCCCCAGTTGCAGAGTTCGAGTTCACAAGAAGCATAAGCGAAGAAGTCCTTGAAATTCCAGGGGTCTTGTTGACGCGTATCATAATTCCTCTCATTTCAATTTTCCCTTGATCATATCAAATTAAGACGGGCTATTGAAAAAAAACACTATTAACCATTTGTCTCCTATGCAAGACACGATACGACATACACGACATTTCTAATACACGATGCAAGCAACTCCATATCAAGTTCTTTTTATGATACTTCTAGATGGTACTATTGCCTGATATCATTTTATTTTTTATTCATTCCCAGTATGACAGCCTCACACCTCACTAGCTAAATATTTCATCATGTCGCCTGGAATGATCTTGTAAAAGTAGCCAATTAGCACCCTAAGCTAATGCAAATATTGAAAAAATGTTTTACGACTCCATGTCCGCAAATCAAGATATCATAATGATTTGGCAGGCATCAGGTGTGCTCTACTCTCATCTTTCTCTCTTTACTTAAGTGAAAATTTACTAATGGACGTAATTTCGTTTGAAATGACGGAGCATTCGAAGGTAAAAGGCACACTAATCGCTAATGTTAGCCCATCAACCCGAATAAGTGCAATTTTGACGATAGCAAAATCTGGGATTAAAATAGCAAACATGCCAGTCCTTCCCATCCTTTCCCTATCAACTACTCATACTTACATGCACTTAACTGACCTTGGCATTAAAGCAAAGTGCATTCAAATGAGATACGAACGAAGTGATTTGCAGTTTGCACTAATAATATTATCATGACAAGTTTTAATTGCTATTTAAACAGGTAAGTTGGATGCACATTTGGCTTAACATCCGTGCCTGTGTGCCAGACCGTGAATTTACAATTAGGTATGTATATTTTACAATAGCTTAATGGCTTAGGGGAAATTTATCCATTCTTTGTCGCATGCACTGTAAATTTCCAAGCTTAAAACCTGTGAAGTGTGACGGCTGATTTTCAAGTCCGCATAACTTACATTTTTGTGTGACTTCCAGATAGACACTAATCACTTTTATGTAACTCTCTTGTCACGTTATACATCAACTTCTAATGACAAGCGATGATGATCCATCAAGTAAAAAGCCGAAAGATGATATACATATCAATACAGAACCATCTGCCTGCTCCTCTAACCGACTGGCTACAAATGCAAATCTGCAAAATATCATGTTCATACTTTTATCTTTCTTTGCAATCACCTCCGCCTCTTTCTGATCGGACTACGACCTTTGATATAACATCAGTCTCGTTTTGGCATTCAAAAGGTCGTTCGTAAAGCGAAATAAAAATTGGCATTTCTTAGAAGTGAAGGCTGATTTATTGCGTAGTAATCTTTACGCGATGCAATAACTTTTTACAGGTTAGAAGAGCAGACCCGCAGACGTAAGGAAAAAGGCATCTTCCTTCCACACCACTTAAAACAAGTCTATAATTATATGTACAATGCACACGGAATGAAATCAAAGTGAAAAGTTTAGATTGGTATGCAGAGAAGTGGTTGAGTTGAGAACAAGATCAGCTCTTCTCTCATTGGTCTAAAGTGTGGGTTTGGCAATTACACGCCGGAGGCGTGGGCTTCACATATATGAAATGCAAGTATAATAAAAGAAGCATGCCAACGCGGTCAGGCGACGATGATGCAGGTAATAATTGATAAGAATAATAAAACAGCTTTGGGCAATGACGATGATGATATGATACAAACTAATAGAACAGGACAAAAAAATTTATGGATGAATTAAACACTTTTATCCTTAATAAAATCTCCATGATAGGATGATGCAACATGCAATGCAACAGTTAAAAAGTATAGTATGCACCAAAAGACTGGCATCAAACGATGTAGCTAAATACTGCGTTATATTTTATCTATAGTTAATGAAAAGTTGTTGGAGTTGAATACACTTATTATAATGTTTAAGTTTAGCAGAAGAAAGTTAGTTTGTCCCAGCATCAGCATTAAAAAGGGTTAGGGGTTAGGGTCTAGGCTAGTAAAAATGGGAAGGATACGTATGAAGGGGCTAATTGCGCCAATACTACAAAGACAAGTACTCATATGAACTAATATGAAAACTAGTAATTATAGCCAATTCAGTCTAACACAACTGCCTTGGCTCCTCCTAACTAAATATCATCGTAAACGTAGAGTAAATGAATCAACTTTTTGGTGGGTTTGATTCGATTGCACTTATGCATAATATGTATAGTTTCTTACACTGAAATGGTCTGACTTTTTCTTTTTTGATGACCGGGCAAATGTGTTTTAATTTGTCTTCAAATACAAGTATGCATGCATGTATATATTATCATCTCAGATAGCAGGAAGGATATATAGAATTTATATAGCTTGACTAATTTATTAGGAAAGAACTTGGCGTCTGTTTGTCGCTCATTTAGAGGTTATGATTATCATTACAAGATCAACATGTCAGATACATAGGTGTATTGCTATTCAACCTTCTCTCAGCCTAATATTTACCATTTATAAAGCATCATGAAAAATACGGATGTTAAACAAATCGAATCAACCAGCATGATTTTAACTTGAATTGATATTCTAATCCCCGGTTTCCTGTCAGCATGCCTAACACAACACAAACACACATCTTCCTGGTTTAATGGCTGCTGTGAATTTCCGGCACTGGCTACGATATGAAAATGCAAAATAAGGCGGATTCTTATGTTATGTTATGGCACGAAGAAGAATGTTTTATGTGTAAATATATACAAAGATGAATGTTTTGTCTGCAGCTAGTACAGCTGCACGAATTTTCATGTAGAAATGAATGAATGTAGGATGGTCTATTGTAATATAACTGTTCTTCCCACAGCAAAAGGGTTGCCCTTATTATGTCCCTAATTTGGTGACTAAAGAGCACACCTTAAGGTACTAATTACAGAATCGTCGGGTAATCGTAGAGGCCATCAGTCATCATCATGTCAATAATTTGATTTCGTTCCTGCAGCAGTGCAGGCAGTGCAGCTTAATAAAAATGCAATCATGTCTGTAGCCTTTTTTCGTGCTTTGATGATCCACTCCTTAACGAACATGATGATGCTAGTCATTAGACATATACAAATGCGCTAGAGATTGAGTATCGTTCAATCTATGTAAAAATGCAGTTTGCTGAATACGGTATAAGGTTGGTCCATAAGTATGAGGTATCCAAGTCTGATATGACATTTCTGTCAAATATGCCTAAATGATTGCTACAAAGTTGCTTACACGCTGCCCAAGAAGTATAAGGTCAACTTTTCATATCAGTCATCTTCAAGTCAATGAGTTGATTGGAAATGGATGGGGAACGTTAATTCTCGTTCGACTGATATCATTTTCTTGAGAACTGATAATATTTCAATAGCGAGTAATGACTTGCAATGACAAGCGAATTTGGTTTGCTGAAATATGAGTTCATTGTAATTACTTTGCTACTGTTACAACTGTCACTGCTCATAGAAAACAGATGACCGTTGCATAACCAATCTGAATAGCTGCGTAATTAGTAACGCCAAACACGAAATTTGATAGTGCGAATGCGCAAATCTGCCTCTCCTTTTCCTTAGAACAAACAGTCGTGACTTTGTTTCTTCATTATGATTTGCATCATAATATTGACAATCAGAGCTGTCAAAAAAGTTTACGATAATTATGTAAGTTAGACTCGGGCTTTGCAGTGAGCTTGATTTGGATGTCTCAATCGCAAACCGCTGATATAAAAGGTCTTAGCTTAGCTGCGACCTCCGGAACTACCAACTGCCGTACGTCAACTTGTTCACGTGTGAATAAAAATTTACAAAAAAAACTTATCGCAGCGTCTGGAGAAGGTAAAACTAACCTCTTGACACGTGCGAAAAAATTTGAAGGGGATTCCTTGATAAAGAGTTAAATGATAGTAACTTTCTACTGACAGCTTACTAATCTCCTGCTGAACACAAGTTGTTATTTGAAAATTTCAGACGTTTCAACTTTCAAAATATTTGGAGAATCCATTCAAATGTAAAGATTTCTTTCGTATCCGAACGTTTTTTTATAGTAACAATTGCAAATGGTTTGATTTTTGTATTGATCATCCACTAACGAATCATTAATCAATTCAATAACAAAAATTGTTTGCGATCGTTCTCATCTACTGGTCAGTCACCAAAACTCAAACTGATTGGTTTCGTCCAGTCACAACTGGCTGTTTCCAGTGATCAAGAATGAAAATGTGCTTATGAGCATGGAAATTAAAGAAGTTCTGATTCTTGAATGATTAATTAATTCATCGTAAATGCATGTTGTTTATTGTCCTTCGCACATTGATGAGATGAACAAACACTTATTACTGTGTCGGTGGGTTAGATACAATAAAAACTGTAAGGGTAGTAATTTACGTCACATTATTCCATACCTGGATCTGGATCGCAAATTCATCATCGTCAATAAAATGGACGTCATTCACGTTTCATTTATAAAACAGTTTTCCTATATGTGAATTCTAATATGTAATGTTTCTTATGAATAATTTTACTATCATTATTTGGGCTGCTGCAATCTAGATGCGCCGCAGCTCAGCTCATACATCTTGAATTACACATTACAATTGTGTGGCTTCAAGAAAGCTACCCCGATTTTTTTAATGTCCATCATCATAAAACAGCGCCACATCACCATCAAATGCGACGTAGTAAAACTATATACCTGTAATTAATAATTACGGTCTACAGGGGTATGCAAATCAAATGTCATACCATACCCAACACCAGATAGTTTGATCAATAGGTGCAAACTTGATGTGGCTTTGGAGTATGTAACTGACAATTTCATGTAAATGTAGTTGTCTTTAAAGATTAATTGAGACAAAATGCATACGTAAGGAAGCACGTAAGTTTGATTATTAAGCAATTATTGAAAAGACATCGTAGTAAATTATACTGCATGAAGAAGCGAATTATTATTTGCCTGCACAAAGGTCATGGTTAAGGAGAAAAAAGGTTGAGCATGTGGATGTAGGTATATAGCTAAAAGTGCAATTGGTTATTTACTGGCATATTATTTGTGCATTAAATAAATATACAATTACCTAAGTACATATACCTAGGTGTGTATAAAATTTTATGAGCCATTTGTACGAAAACTGAAAAAATACTGAAAATTTACTTCCCAACAGTTTATCAGTTTCGGGTCTGTCACTTGTTCATAATTTCCATTCTCACAGTAAGTTTGGAGGTTAAGCAGCTTCCGGTTCTAGAGTTCAGACCTGATCATGATCAACTAGCAGAAGACGTAGATGTGGTCATGGTCATACATTCCAGCATTATTATTGTAAAGTAAAAGTCAGGAAATGCAAGTTGAGTCATTTTAAGAATAGTTATACGTGCTCAAAGCATTTAAACCTGCGAAGCTCAAATATAGCAAACTGTCAAAAAGTTAAACCAAATCACGGCAATGTATATGTTAACTTTAAACCTCGTTGGGGTCATGTGTAGAAAGTGAAATACATAATCAAATTTATACATAATTAAATTTATGAATGATGGAGAAGAACTGTTCACAGATACATCTTTGTACTTTCCATTCTAAGTACCTTGAGATTTGGGGATTTCTGAGAGTGGAATGAATCATAACCACACACAACGTTTCTGTATCGAATATGCTCAGGTACATATAGGCACTATAGGCACATGTTTAATAACAAAAACTGTAAACATTTACATTTGACGTTGCATGAAATATGAGGTTAACATAAACATACGAAGTGTGCTATTACTTCTGAGTCGTAACATTTCATGCATTTTGTTCAATGCTATACAATTACAAAAAATCTTTATGCGAGCTTCATCTTAAATTAGCGAACGTTTACTTGCAAGTCTTCACTAATTGGCTTAAATCAGATCGAAACTAGTGTATACACATGATCTAGAACACCTTCCTTCCTACAACAACTACATACAACTGCGTAGAAGTTTCAATAGCACGGTCGGTCACATGTCCTTTGCTACTTTACTATGCCACCACCGACGCTACTTTTGATACCAATTATGCATTAGCAGTTTTAAGAATTAGATAGATGTGTTCATAAAGTCAACAAATGCAGCAGAAACCGATGCGTGAAAATTGGAAATGCACACAGTACTGATCGTGAGTATATATTTATTATACTTGGGTAGTCCAAACCTTGCTGCAATTTCAATTGTGTTGTCAATTCCCTATGCAAATAACATTTGAATCACCTTCTTTCGTCTTATAACGTCAATAAACAAACGACTCGTCACATTGCTCACACGTTTCGGATTTTTTAAGTATATGTCTTTGTTACTAGTCGATCAAGGGCATGCCGAAGTCGTTGAAAAATCTTTAGGTACGCAAGTACGCCTGTTTGATGATGTATCAAAACAAAACACTAAAAGCCGTAAAAAAGCAAAACTGTCATAAAAAACTCTTGTAATAAGCCGTTACATGTTTGAATACACCTACAACCTACAGCTCAATTCGTCTCAGTTGTAATATTAACGAGAGTTTTTATTTCAGCAATAAAGTCCCTGGAAAATAATATAGGAACGAGGGGTGTTTATTGCATTTAGGGAATAACATATTATATGCTACATATAGCTAACATAAGAGCAATGAAAAATCTACATGAGCAGCAAATGAACACATTCAATTAACAACTTACATCTTATAAACATAAGAAAGACATATGTGCCTATTCCAACTAAAGCAGATGCAAACGAGCTCTGAAGTTTTATAGCGATGTTTTGAAGGAAATTAAACAAAAAGTTAAATTAGTCCAGAAACAGTTTTAGCTCAAGCTTCTAAATTGTGCATCATACAAATGTAAATTATGCAATGCACCTCATCTTTTCTTACACTCATATTTGGGCGTCTGCCTTCCTTGCTAATATTAGTTTTCAGCTTGTCGGACAAGTAGCTTGTTCTCCACCATCCAGACAAATGACAGTAATGACCAAATGGATGGATTTAAACATTACATAAAGAATAAAACAGGAAATGAGAGCAAGTGCTTCATTTTCTGAGTTTTAGACCCATTATGAATACCATTATTCTAGCAATAATAAAAACGTTTTATTTCATAGAAGCCTTTAAAGAATAGATGCGTAGAAAGCTCAATAAACAAAGACGAAATTTCAACAAGATCATATCATAGCACAATGATCTTTTATGTGAGTCAGCTTCATTAAACGTAATTCATCCGGCTCCTCTTTCCGAGTATCATATCTGAACCTACCTATAGTACTCATATCGAATCTCTATCCCTACTTACTATATCATAGTCATCATTTTAGGACGAAGATCCCTGTTATATTTGACGTTTAGCTTTTTTACTACCCACCAAAATATTCATCAGCATGGGCATAGGTTGATGTGCTATGACTGAGCTCAAGACATAGAACATTATATATTTATTAGAAATTATTATAACACGAGATTTCACGGAAAGTTCTTTGTAATATGCCTATCCTTTTAACTGTCCCAAAACCGAAGCCGATGTACCATTCCAACTGAATCAACTTTGCAGACACTGACTTCTTTCATATAAGATTATGATGATGACGATCATCATCATCAAGCTACTCACTCTCTACTTACACACTATTTGTGTATGCCAACGAAACTAAACCTACATGCATCTCACTAAATGTTTCTCATATTAACTTTATACTACCCTGGTCCTATACCTCACTCAACCGGCTTAACCTCAGCTCAGTCAGAGGAGCAAATGGGCATGGAATTTTTAGGCACATGTAAAAAGTCAAATAAAACTTTGGCTCTGTCTTCCTCGGAAAAAGTATGACTGACTGACTGAGTATCTGGCAGTATATTGAGTATAGTAAACTAAATAAAGGTTCCTAATAGTTGACCATATACCAAACATACATAAATATATAGATCGTAGACAGTACACCTTATACCTATAGTTTAGCTACTCTTTTTAGAGATGAGAGAACGGTTTGGTCTTACTACATACGCTTGGCTTGGGTTTGTGATGATGTTGCATGCAGACTGCCGACCTGTTAAAAAAGCCTTGTTACTATAAAGCACTCCGTACTCACTCCGAACACTTGTCATTCACAGTTGAACAAGCGAAGAGTTAACAAAGATAGAGCATAATATAATACTTTTTCCAACATCCACCAACCTCCTCTTGTACTTGTCACTTCCTCCTCCATTCTCCAGTGATATCTTGAGACTATTAAATTGTTTGTTTTCTTTTAATTTGTAATCCTTTCAACTAATCCATTTCGGGGTTATCTTAGAAAACCAAACAAGACACTCAATCTTTTTTTAAACAACATCCGTCTCCATCCTCCCTGTGTTTACATACACCTTCGTCCTACTAAACTCATTAGCCATGGCGTTGCCCATGACCTGACGTTTGGAATAATTCATTCATAAGTTCACTCCAATCATTCCAAAATCATAAACTAAAGAGACGACCTTTAGTAATAAAATCAATAACCTTTTAATCCCTCCAAATTACCTTGCTGCGGCATTTATACACATTATCCAACTATTTGGTTTTCTTCTTTTTAATTAAAGGCCAACATTAAAGATCAGCAGTGCACTTACCTTTACATTCAGCTCTCAAATCCATTTATTAAGGCACCAACTCTCCTGCTGAAAACTCGTCGACACTAGAAAACTGTCAACTGGAAGCAATCGGCAAACGGAACGAGCTCATTGGCTAAACCAAAAAATGTTATTCCGACAAATTTTCTCCACTTGTTCGAGTAGCCGACTGTGATATTTTTGGTAAAAACTTTTCCGCAGTGCTTCGAGGTCACTTTCTCAGTGCGTTTCGGTGTGAAAATAGAGCTGGTTTGTTTTTGTTTACAAAAAGAAAAAAGTGCATTTTTACTCGGCAAAATGATTAAACTCAGAAATATTTTCGTCAACTGGGAGTTTTTCCTGATTGTTTTTCTGCCGGTGGTGTTAATGCCACTGCTATTTATACCGGATGATGACTTATTGCATAATGATCGACCTTCAACGGTAAGTTTAATGCGTTTTTTGGGATGGGGTTTACGATCAACATCATTTTGTCAGTAGTGTTTTGATTGAATTAATCGACTATAATTGGTGTTTGTACATATGTGATTACTTGATTGGCATTTGTTCCAGAAATTCAAATGTGCATATGTGGTTATCCTTATGGCAGTATATTGGATGGTAGAAGCCCTTCCTTTAGCTGTAACGAGTTTAATGCCGATGGTTCTATTTCCTTTGCTGGGCATTCAGGACACAGGTTTGTATACAAAGAACGTTCATTCATTTGTGTTTATAGGTGACTTGAAAATGTATGTTTTGTGTTTGGGAGTTCAGTTTCATGACCCCTCCATTTCTGAAGTAAATAATTTTAGGTTCCAAATTATTGCCATCATTCAAACCTAGCCTTAAAGAATGGATTCATTGAATTGAAACAGAACGCTAAACTCGTCCTATGTTGTTTGTATTTATTTTAGGCCGCGTTTCTAAGAATTACATGAAAGAGACGAACATGATGTTTGTTGGGGGCTTAATGGTAAGTATTCTTTAGTGAGAAACTTACAATTAGCACGATACGATATTCAGCGCCTTAGTTCTGGATGCATGCAACGTAGCTTAGCTTGTGATCTGCTTCTGGAAAATGTTATAGGTGTAGGTAGATTGTAATTACATAATATGAGTATGGTTACATCTTTTATAGATTGCGTTGGCTGTGGAATTTTGTAATCTCCATCGTCGAATTGCCCTCAAAGTAATGACTACTGTGGGATGTTCACCTGTCAGGTAAAAAAATGCTCTAATTATATTTCTGCGTAGATTTTCGGGGCTATAGATAATTTTCTATCTACTGACTGTATTTCTTAGCTGAAGATTTTAGTTTTCATTCAAAAGATCAGTCCCAAAAGTGTATTATTGTATAATTGCTTTCGCTTCTTCAGACTCCAACACCCAAAACCACAAGCAGGAAAGCATTTCTTCCGTGATTCTTAGTACATATATAGGGTATCTAGTTTTATACATATATATTTTCTTCTCTACCTCTCATATCGTTAGAGCTCCAGAAACCTTCTATGCTTTAATACGGATAATATCCAGAAACATCAGAAGGGGTAATACGCTTCATTTACAATTCACAGACCAGTATAAATACTGATCAAGTAGAAGCTAGGTTTTGTAACTAATACATAATACTAATTAATCTAATTGTCATTTTATTAGCTTGAATACTGTTTAGTGACATTGTGCCCAGGTTGCCTGCCAGTGCGAGGCAATCCCTGTCTATAAAATGTCAAACTGAAAAGTGCGTTGACTAACCAATTAGCATACTTCTTCATTCACATTGCATATAGCTGTGTGACATTGGCGTGAAAAGTCGCCGGCTGGTTATCATTTTGATTTCGTTTTTCACTTGCATAATTAGCCAGGTTTGAGTGGATATACCGAAATATCATGGCGTGTTTCATATTTGCAACACAAATTGTGTATCATATCATGAGTAAAGAGGATGTTTGGGTTTTTGCTGTAGTATAATATGGTGCGACTTGTACACTATATGTAATAACATAATTTCACTATCTGAGCTGAAATGACATTTATGGGTTCCTAGTTTGTGGAAATGTACCAAGACAAGTGTTTATGTCTTCATAGCTATAGTTGTCTTGCTTTCTAAAAGCCGTCAGTTATACTACAGTATTGCATGCAGGAAATCGATGAGGATTAGTGGCAAGAGTGAGATCGATAACGTGAACGAAAAATGACAAGTCTAAATGGCTTCTTTGCCACTTTACTTGCTTTACTACTTCTTGGAGATGTTGAGCACATGAACATGTACCTACTTTATCAATTGAATGTTTGCACTATTACCACATTATGCATTTTTTCCCGCAGGTTGACACTTGGGGTCATGCTAACGACAACGTTTCTGAGCATGTGGATTAATAGTAAGTGGTTCATATAGTTTTCTTAACTTTAATGAGCTTCGTCTTGGACAATCATTTCAGTACAAAGTGTACTTTCAATTTGAATGACTGTTTTGTCTTTTCCTATCCATTCGCACCGCATGCTTCTAGGGATATGAAAGCAAACATAAAACCAAATTGCTTTGTTTTTCACAGATACGGCTACTGCAGCAATGGTTATACCAATCACTATTGCTGTTCTGGATGAGATATACCCGGTAAGTTAAGTGAATGGAGTAAAGGTTACTGACATTGATTGTTTTGGGTCCTTACAATAATAGATCCTCTGTCTGATATCCAAATTTTCCATGCTTATTATTGCTACAGAAAAACGAAAATTAAACAGTAGTTACTTTCAACGATTTGTATTTTCTCACAAAGTTAGTCACAGTCTTGCGTATAAATCCCAATTTCTGAGGTTGAATACAAAAAATTAAAGTTTTTTATGGGGTATAAAAGCAAAAGCTTCAGTTTCTGTATTATTTTATATAGTATGTATGTTTCAAAAACATGAATATAGACATATACCATGCGTGAGCAAGGAATTCGTTTCGTTATGCCCATTCATACAAGTTGTGGGTGTAAATCCCACTAGACTGTGTACTTTACACATAAGCAATGTGTAGCTTTGTCTAGCTAACACACTATGTCGCATCATCAGGCGTGACTCTGAATCACAAGGAAGTGTGAAAAAATGAGCTCATTCACGTCTATTTTTGTACCCTCGCTGTAGCCCCGAGAACAGCAGTCGTCAACGAGAAAAAGAAGACCGTCAGTATTTAGAGAAAAATCGGACGCAGATTTGCCCTTTTTAGCTGTGAAATACAGTCACCACCCAAAGAATAAGCCAATTCGACAAATGAATGCTCAAGGGAAGATGGTCATTGTTGATCCTTCGGAAACTGCAAGATTTATACCAAGTGGGGAAGCCAATGCCATTGATATTGAGTAAGCAAAGAATGAATGTTGAAAAAAGGGATGCACCCATGTAGAGCTGTTATTCTAATAAAATGTCCGTAGTATATAGGGACATTGACTTGACCATGCAGCTTTTGCTGTTGTAGGAGTTCTAAAAATGTATTGTAGTAGTAGTAACAACCTTTTTAGGCTAGAGAATGCTTAGGATTGTTACAAATGACTCATTAGATATTGCATGTCTGATACTCAAAAATAGTAGTCATGTACCTTGAACCTGAAAAAAATGTTTATGAGCCTATCATTTTTGTTTTAGAATGGAAACTGTACATCCGGATGACATCAAGAAGAAGCAACTTAAAAAAATGCTTTTATTCTCAATTTGTTTGGCTTCAAACCTCGGAGGTAAATGAGGTCTTTACATGTATTTATCATCCATTAATGAAACCCCAAAAATAGGTTTTTATCAGCAGTCGTAAAATGAGTCTATATATACAAATTTTCTAAAAGTACATACATAAATAAAAAGACGAAAGTTTTACATGCAAGATATTTCAAAGGCTACCTTGCCTGGTTCTTTTATGTTGTTTGTTCCAGGCACTGGTGTTATAACGGGTACAGCCAGTAACCTTGTTTTCCAGGTTTGTCGGAAAAAATTAAACTTTTATTGGACACGGATTTGACTAACAATATTTAACTTTATTTTTCTTTCTTAATTTTTTTTTCGTTGAAAAAAATGTGCTACCCAGGAGCTGATAAGACCGTAAGTTAAACACATCGTGCTTAGGTGTCATTTTTTATCCAAAACTGTTTATCGTAATAGCGGCATTACATATCATAAAAATGGTTTATTTTAGTGTGGACGTGAGCCAAAATGGAAAGTACCTTGACATGAGTTTTGCCACATGGATGGTCTACAATATCCCACCAATGGCAATAAATGTGGCTTTATGCTGGGTGTATTTGGTGGTCTATTACATTGGTGTTCCAGACAGGATGTGTTTCTGGAGAAAATACAATGAGAAAAGGAGGTTGGAGCAAGAAGAGGAGACACAGAAGCAGAAAGTTGTAGCGAAAGTCCTCGAGGAAAAGTACAAAGCACTGGGACCTATGACATTCCATGAGATTGCTGTTTTTACTTTATTTATTCTTATAGTGTTGTTGTGGCTCTTCCGAGAACCAAGATTCATGGTAGGTCACAAAATATTTACAGATTGGAGGAACAACTGTTTTTAGTGCATTAATCTAATTCATGTGATCATCATTTTGAAAATGTTGCATGATTTTTAGAGTGGTTGGTCAGACTATATTGCGAAAGTGGACATTGGTGACTCAACAGCGGCCATACTCGTCGTATTACTTCTCTTTATTATACCACGTGATCTCAATGCATTTCTCGGAAGTACGTGAGCAGTGATTTACTCATCTCATTAAGCGTAGACTACTAAGCTAACCTCAGCATACATGTTTGCCTAGTGTGGGGGAAGTGAAAGGGACAATCTCATTCACTTAACGAACTAATGATCTATTTATAGTGTCAACATTTACCATTACCATGCTCATTTGTTTTACTTTGTAGGAGGTGAGCATGCAAATAATCCTGTTAAAGTACCTGCACTTTTGGAATGGAAATACATTCAGCATTCACTTCCTTGGGGAGTTGTGTTTTTGATGGGCGGTGGTTTTGCTCTATCTGATGGAGCTGTATACTCAGGTCTGTCGCACTGGTTGGGAAGGCAGCTCAGTTATTTAGATGCTCTGCCAAAAGAATGGATCCTCATCATCGTGATGGTTTTGGCTGCTGGATGCACAGAAGTTGCTTCTAATTCTGCAACTGTGAATGTCTTTCTACCCATGCTTATTGCTCTTGTAAGAAAATATGGAATTAAAGCTTGCTCACAAACTCATGTAAGAGGACAACTCATTGGTTGTAACAATGCCAATTTTTGCTTGTTTCAACAGTCTGAAAGTTTACAGATCCATCCCCTCTATTTGACAGTACCAGTAACGGTGACATGTTCCTATGCGTTCCTTCTGCCTGTAAGTTATTAAAAAGTGTATATGCCTTTCGATTTTTCTCGTTGATCATTCTAAAACACTCTGTTTACCTCAAAGGTGGCAACTCCACCAAACGCATTGGTGTTTCAAGGGGCCGGAGGAGATATTACCATTCCTGAAATGCTAAAAGTGATGATTTTCCCTAATATTATGTGTCTCATTATCCTCTTCTTTTTCCATATATCGTATGGAACCCTCTTATTTAATTTCGGTGATTACGAATACGAAAGCTTTAATATGACTGCAGCGACAATGTTGACGAGCCATGGCTAGATTAGCAGTGTCCTTTGTCAAAAGTTAACCTTCCGAAAAACAAAAGACTTATATAAAAATAATATTTAAACTTATTGTTGCTACTATTTTCAGTTTCATAGATGTAAATTAGGCTACTGTTATATTTTATCCCATAATATTTTATGACAATCAAAAAATATAGTCGTGTGTGGAGGAAAGAGATGAGACTTTCATTACTGTTTGTGAAAACAAGGAGTTACTTTGAAATTCCATGTTTATGGGAAACAATAATAATTGTACTACAAAACTACAATAGATGGGTATACAATTAATGTCTGTTACTTGCAGGGAGCCAGACCAATACTTACTAAAATGGTTAGTGTATTTGAACTTTCCACTTTAGTACAATTTTAAGCCAAGTTGTAGTGTAGTATTATAACATTATATAAGCAGCCAAGCCCTCTACATAAGCTCTGATTGTTAGAGAGATACATAAATACTTACACTTCGCTTAGCTGTTATAAACCTATATCACATTGTTGTTTGAAACTCTACAAAAAGAAAGATCTGCCAATGCTTTTGTTTACTTATGTTTCCAATGTACTTAATTTTGTATTGAGGTTGTATTATTGTTGGTGATTGCCGATGTCGAAACTGGACATCAAGGCAGTCTATGTCAAAATAACATTTATCCGAATTTCCTCATACATGTTGTAATTTTACAACATTAGCCGTTCTAAAATGGGAACAATTTACTCATTCAAAACTTTGAAATAAATTTCATACGTTCGGTCTGAAACTCTCCAATCCTCGTTTGTGAGGAAAGAAATCTATTTTTTAAACTTGAAAACAGATAAAATACAATAAAAACAACTATTTCACACATCATAATTGTGTTCAAATTTGTTACTTACTTGATCTCGATTGTGCATAATATACACTATTATCTACCTACCTCATTGTCTTCTACTTTATGGAAAGCGAGGAAGTCTGAGTTAGTATTTGTTAGACTACAGGAAAGGCAGGAAAAGGATAAACAAGAAAGTTCAAGGCTATAATGAACTATTCCTCATTTGAAGTGATTGTCCGATTATAATACACGCTGTTAATGAATGAGATGCTTTTATGTCGTTGTTAGCCCCATCGTCAAACAAAATGACCCTTTCGGTCATTTTTCCTTTACCATATTGACTCTGATTTACATGAAATACTAAGGGAGTAGATTTTCTGAAATACAAAACTCAAGGACCTTTTACCTATAAGAGCAATGTGTAGTAATAATGCACACCCTCTTAAGCAAGCAGCTATACGCAGCCTGTCCATTGATACTTCGAGAGAATTCGTTGTTGTTGGTCCACAAAGAATTGTGGAACACACTTGTTCTCTGTCATGTACCAACAAAGAAATTACACAATAACTGACAAAGCATTCAAATATTATTTTAGTCCGGCCACACGACAACTTCGTTGGAGACGATCGTTCGATTTGAATTTGCTTTGCTATTCATAACGATGAACAAATTCATAGAATTTGGTCTTTTCATGCTATGTAGGCTGGCGTTGTATGACCAATGTTCACTCTTATGTTGAAGTTAAACTTTAACATCTCATTTACATCCATCGCCCTGCATTGTCTAATTTCTCCAAAATTTGTTTGATCAATGTTAAAGACAGATTTACGCATGAAAGAAATCCAAAGCAGGCTGCACAAGAAGGGCCTAGAATTCTATACAAAAGCAAAACAATCGGCATTGCATCAAATGCATAGTAAGTTCCTACACAGACTGAAGAAATTTATCCAGGTGGAATGATTTGAATTCAGGCATTATGAGTGGCTTGTGAAAGAGGCTCGTGATGGCCATAGTACTCGCTCATACCGTACTAGTTATCAAAATTATGAAGTAATGTGGAGAGTAGAATACTATCGTGGGTGGTTTTACGATGCTGTGGGTTGAATACATTGGGTTGGTTGGAACAGGCCAGCTCGTTATCGTTTGAGTGCTAAAAATATACAAAATTGTCATTTTTCTACTTGCGGTACACGTGGAATGGAATAAGAAATGAATTTTGTTGAAAGTTGTCAGGAGGAAATCATTTCCTTTACACGACTTCACAATGGTATGTCGGATGTCATCTTTACGTCTGCAAACTACAAGAAATGGTCACTAGTCAACTGTGTAACCATTTTGTAAGAGCTCCATGGTCATTGTCAGGTTTTCACCATCCATATCATCAGTTTTCTCAAGATAAGTGACAACATACCACAAGTGAAGGCTTGGAAGCAGTTCATTAATCATTAATCTTAAAAATTCATTAGTTCTTCAAAAATTATACGTCAACCATTAATCCTTTAAGGAAAGGATGATGATAATGATGGCTCATAATGTCGACTTTAAAAAGGGTAAAATGCTTTATCCATAGTTGCTTCCGGTTGGTCGATTGCATGAGTGACAACGACATTCCTATTGTATACTTAAGAGATAAAGGTTGCCCTTCTGTTCTCAAGCCGCTCAAGCTCTCTTGGGAGCATCTTACATAACGTAATAACAAAACAGACAATAACATAACATAAGCAATGTCATGTTCTGGCTCTTCAATATGCAAACAGCCATCCACTTGAATAATCTGATTGACAAAAGGATGCACAGGGAATGTCAGGGAACCCAAAAGAGGCTTAAGGTATTAGGTCAAAGTGAGTATTATCTTCTATCCAGTGCACAATATTATTGTACATAATTTCCAGGAGGCTCTTCACCCTTCACCATAAGGAAACGCATCTTAGGCAATATCCTCAATAAGACAGTGATACTAACTACACATTCAACACTGACAGAAATGTTCCAGCACATCCATTTTCTTTGTAAATGCATGCATATTTGTTCGCATTGGTACTTTGTAGTGTGCAATGCAAGTTGTGTGCTTTCCATGTAATAAAATTGAATGGTTATGCATTAACGTGCCGGCTTAAGTATCTCTGATAAATAAGTGAGGACAATGGGATATTATGCAAACATTTTTGAAAAGAGTTCGTTTTCTCTCTCTGGTTTATAAAAACGGTTATCCAACCCTGTACCCTTTCCAGTCGGTCTGGTCTGGTCTGATCGAGATCAAGTGAACTTGCTAAATACTTCGTTGCGTAAAATGTTCATGGACCAGACCGACCGATTTGTATATTTTTGTAAATATTAGAATGTAGTTTGAAATACGTTATGTTTAAAGTTAGCTAATAAATACATACAAGTAAGTGCTTCTTTGTTTTGGTCTAGGTCTAACTGACAACTGTGCCTCTGCATGAAAAAAGTCGTCTTTGATACAAACATTCGTTTTGTTTCGGTAGTTTGAACATACGTAAAATTCAACCTCATACGTTTGCACAGATTCTTCCAAACGAATCATAGTAGTTCGCGATGACACAGTAGTTCGCGCATAACATGGCACTAAAGGAAAAGGATCTACTTCAAAGTGGCTGCAAGAAACACTTGACGTAAGTAACAGCTTTTGCCGTATTATTTTTCCTGACCAATCCACCATTTTTATTGCATAACATTTACACACAAAATTACTCGCTACAACGGTGAACTGGTTCGACTGTTAAATGTAGTAACATGCCAATCAGAATTCACTGTTTTTGAAACTCATGAATATTTAATGATTGAAGAGTGAAGTGAAGATAGTCAGACTTCAGCAAGAGTATGTTCTTTAAACTACAGAGTTACTTATTATATGTAATCAGTAGTAATCATGGTGGATATTGGTCATATATAGATTAGAGGTGGGTTTTTTACTTTTGTCTGGGAATAAAAGCATAAATACGACTTGCTGTTAAACAAATGCATAAAACTCCTCTTTCCCCTCTTGTATTTTGTTAGTGTTGTTTTTAATTAATTTAATGGTTGCTGGATTTGAAGGCGTATTATGTGAAGACAAGGACAGTTAGCCACATTTTTATTAGTTTAGTCGTGCTTATAAATTATAAGAGTAGTTATTAAAGCTACGACGATGGTCTTTCGGCTGTCAATCTTCAGCTTATTAATGTAGGTTGCGTTAAACGTACATGATCTCCATTCAGCGACAAATAAATGGATGAAGGAAGTGTTATTATTAATAACTTATTAATATTTCAACTATTCGTTGAATTTTCTTAAGATTAATTCCAACTCCAACCATATCAGTGGCGTAATCTTCACTGGTACAGCTATGCATTCATAAGTTATTAAATATTACGCAGGTTATGGTTAGAAATAGACACTACATCAATACAAGCATATAGATTCTCTCTTGCCGACTTGCGTTTTTAATGGGACAGGAGAATCTGGAACGTACATTCAGGATTCAGTAAAAAGAAACAATCAATCTTTAATGTTGTCTGTGGTAAGGAACATGAATGGAAACTGTTTTAATGACATGACATGTGTTCAGTCGGTCATTGGACTGAAATCATGTCCATTGACAATGCTGACGTAAGAATTTGGATTTATAAGTTTCTTTAATTTACACTTCACTGTACTCAAGTCCGGCGGCTCACATACAATGCTACAATATTAATTTATGTTTATGTATGGCGAAGGCACAGATCGCTTGCAAATAGAAAATTGTTTTTCACATCCATCAGGAAAATCAGTACTTATAAATAACATCAATATCTTTTTTTATCTCGTAAGATAGAGTCAAGGCTGTTCCATAACCTGATCAGCATTATTTAAGTAGATTCACCCAAAAATTTGTATTTTTCCTGCTGCTTCAATCAGCCTACTGTTTTATGTAACATGTACACGGGGGTAGAGGGTTTATAAGAGAAAGTAATTCGTTCTACACTACTATTCATTTTCAAAAACCATTTTGGGGTATATTGAAGTTTGATTAATACTAAAGCGTTGCATAATATGTCAAATGTAACAAGATACAAGGAGTTTTGAGTTTTCAACTTATCTATGATATTGGCACAACCTAGTAGAACATTTCTATCCTTAATTAAACTGTACCATAACGAATGGAGTAATTATGTGATCAATGATTAAGTAATCCAGATATAACTAGGACTCTTGTCAATATATACGTAGCAAATTTTACAAATACTATCAAATATGAGTTGGGCAGGATTTGCAAAAACCGTTATTTGAATGCATTTATGTTCAAGGTTTATTAATGTTGAGGAAATAGTGTAGCTTTTTTGCATTCAAAGAGGATTCCAAAAGCAAACGACGGTTCTTATAGTTTAACAAATCCATGTAAGTTGTGAAACCAAGTACCTTCTTTTCCATGGTTGTGGGTATGTGTGCTGTCTACACCGACAATTCTCTGTCGAAGAAACGTATGTCTTACTTGTCAGTAGTAGTAAAACTTGTGGCATCCGTATAACTACTACTTATGCAAGAATGTACGTCATACTGAAATGTCTCGGAACATTTTATATTCGCAAAAGTGAATTCTACAACGTTGTGGGTCACTTGCTGACTTTTGATTCTTAGCATCTTCAACATGGTCGGCCACCGATTTCGCATAAAACAAATTTAGCTATACGTATATCACCTTCACATTTTAATTGCCCAATTATACGGAACGTATTACACAGGAACGTTTCACATGATATTCGATCATATGTGATCAAAGTACATTAAAGCTAACTTTATAGTGTATCAGTAGTATTTCGTCTAAATGAACCTCTCTGGCACGCTGCATCGAGCTATCAGTCAGTACGTCAGTACTATGATATAAGTACGTTTTATATCAAGCTTGTATTATAATATAATACTTTTTGCGAATCCCAACCACATTACAACTATAAGTCACGTAACTATTCAAAATATCAAAAGGACCAATATAATATTGAACATATAGAATCATGCATTCCTTATTCCTTCCTAATTCCATCGTTTTCAAGGAAAGTCTAAAGTTGTATAGATTCTAGGCACCAAAAGTAGTAGCTCCAGAATACAGTAAAACCGAACTCATATTTTTGTTATAATGGTCATAAAACCTGAGTGGAATAGACAATTTTTTGTTTCCTCGCTTCTCTGGGTAGTCATAAAAATTACAACATATTACTGATAACAAGTGTTACGAAATGCACATGCATACATTGCACTGTATGCTGGGTTTTTGGGTACAAACAAACGGTGTATTTATTCTGTTTGTAGTTCATCCAGACAAGTCAAAATACAATGCCAATGTCGGACATCAGCATCCCTGAGGAGATAGCGATAGTGTTGGCATTCAGAGCAATATTTGTGCTTATGACTGGAAAAGCACGCGTATTTTATGAACTCAAACAGCAGCATGTAGATAAACTTTCAATGTTGAATGTAGGTTGGTCTGTACCCAATGCCCTTTCAAGTTTATATGCTAAAAATTTAACATGCAACCTTATAGATGCGAATGCAGTAATTTAACCCTATACGCATGGCATCAATGGCATGTCTGAATTTTACAGGGGGCAAAGAGTACGCCAAGTACGTATAATTTTGGGCTTGTCTGTTTGTTTCATCAATTGACGTTTTGATTGCATGCACTTCTAACGATTATAGTGATGGTGGGGTGGAAGTTGATACTGAATGTTAGTGTAAGTTGGAGTAGCTTTATATCATGAACCACTTAATATGTACGTCTACTCAGTCATGTAACATCAAAACTTTTGCAAAAATTAATTGAATTTTGTATGGACTTTAATGGTGGTGGTTATAGTGGTAGGTGCCGTATCGAGGGCATGATTAAGTAAACCTGTCGTTGTTCCCAATGACATTAGATAAGCATTGGCAGAAGGAAGTAAACAGTTTACTCCTAATCTCATACTCGTCATGTCACATTGAATTGAATACGGATTTAAATGGATTGTAGCAATCGGAAAGTACTTGTTACGACACAGGTTTGCATACATAAAATAATTTCAACTTACTGAGTCTAACTTAAATAAGTCCTCATAAAAGAAATTAAATAAATTCCAATTCTCTGGTTCTCGCTTAGTCAATCCTTAACAGGTATTGTATTTGCGCAGAAAAGCATTGTATTTTATATGAATGTATTTATTCCTCTCATGTGAGAAAGGCGAAATTCTTTTTAATTTTTAATGTTGCGTGGAATTTCTTCATAAGCATATCAATCATGTTTCCAGTTTTTATTATAACACTTAGTAATACACCGCATTGCATAGCTATACATATTCCTTATGGAAAGATTATGCATGCTTATATAGGGGTAGGTAAAACAAAAAAATACATTACAAGAATTAATCAAAACTGTTGCTGATACAGGATTCGCAAGACGTGCAAGTTCCATGTTACTGGGATCTTTACTTCAAATGGTCTGTTACTATATTGCATAGCCCATGTCTGTATAATAGAAAGAACCTGAATGTAATGGAGGTGTAAGAGGGGGACTACTAAATGATAGAACTATCATAACTATAACTTTATAGGCGTAGTTGATACGGGTTGAATAGTTTTCGCTTTGCATGTATTCCTAACAACAACAACTAGATGGACAGGGTTGTATGCGGACCGACCCCTGTACCACGAAACAAACCCAATAGTTGTAATTTTTTGTAGCTGTACTGAGAATTAGTACAGCAAGTACTGCAACAATGTAAGTCACGTTATACACATATGTCCGTCTCAAACAAAATATCACCAAGTTAATTTTGATTACCTCAAATTGGGTTTAAGCTAACTAACTAAACGACTGTGTGCACAAGTGAAACACTATACTGCACATTATAGCGCATATTGTATATGAAATCGTTTCATTCAATTTAAAGTGTATAAATCCAGGCATTTTTTTCTTAAGTTCATTAAGTATTCAATTGATTACATAAGTTGTAAAGTGCAAACAAAAAACCGTCTAATTCCTCAATTACACGAGTTGATCGACAGCATATTCACATTAACTGAAATTAGTGAAAACGTTCTGTTAACAAACCTATCCTTTTATTATCGTGATTTCGCGATGCCCCTGCAAACTCAACTGGCATTATTCTTTCCTGTCAATTGACTATCTATGGGAAAAGTGAGTATCAATATGAACCATTCAAAAATTTATGCTTTTAACAAATACTGAATACAAAAAAAGCAATTCATAGATAACTGGCACAATGGATACTGGCAATGAATGAGAGTGCATTACACCGCACGCTCGTATAGGATGACTAGACAAGCAATAAATATCATCACTACTATTGCATTTTTTAATGCTTCAATTCATTAAGAGCGTTGAGATTTGTAACTTCCTCATTGTTTGCTGGAGCTGTCTATCCCTAAAATTTGTCATTGAGGTAGGTTAAGAAATGGACAAAAACTCATTCGGCATTCTTATGAGGAGGTTGCTACTGATGGTCTTGCATAATCTTTTAAGCTCAAGTTAACTACGAACATTATGAAATTGTATTCTGAAAGCATATGGTTCGGTTGTGTTCAAAGGGTAGGTGTAAACTCTATATTAAATTCCATCGGACATATAATAATTTTTTTATGTATCCATCCTGGAATACTTGAAATATTGGCATGCTCATACCTATACCTGTGTTAAATCCCACGTTATGCAGTGGCGTATATTGTATCATGAACATGTTAAATATGGCATAGATGTACATATAGCATGTAGTTTTTCTCATTCTATTTTCCGACGTATATCAGTTGAATATGAAGTGCTTTAATTCACGTATCATTTTTCCATTGTGCAATTTTTTTTGTGATTAATATAAAATCGGGGGAACATGGGCATAACGTAACTGTTTTTGTACTGGAGGCCTGGAAGTCAATGTAGAGTTAAGAACCGAGTCTCAGGTTTCTTTCTTCAACATTTTAGCAATACATTGGCATGTCACACATCTCATGTCCATACCCCAAAGTCAGATTAGCGTGATCTGCAGAAAACCTAGTAGTGTGCAAAAAACGCGACTGAGCACAGAGCAGATAAAGATTCTTGATCATCTCAACGCATCATCATCACCGTCAGAAGGATATTATCGAAAGGGTTTAACTGAGTCGCGGCAATAAAAAATAACAAATATTAGACAGTCCAAAGCATTTTAATAGTAATTAGGCACTGATAGGTTACAACCTTTCGTAAAAGAGGGAAAATGTGCCTTCAAGTATATTTGGCACTTGTGTTTCTCACACTAATTTTGAGTTATATGATTTACGAAAGAATCCGACTTTTTCAGCTTTTTACTCGACTTGGAATACCAGGACCATGCCCAAATTTCTTTGTTGGGAATATGATGGAGCTCATGGGAAATGGAAAACTCGTCACAGATGTGATGGCTGAATGGGAAGCACAATTTGGACTCGTCTATGGATATTTTCGCGGTACGAGAGCAACACTTGTTGTAAGAGACTCGGAACTCATCAAGGACATTTTGGTTCGAAATTCATCTGAATTTATTAATCGTCCTCATATGGTTATTACTGTACCCCCACTGGCGTCCACACTAGTCGGGCTTCGGGGGCAACGCTGGAAAGAAGTGAGGACTTATTTAAGTCCGACATTTTCCAGTGCAAAAATCAAGCAGATGCTGCCCATTATGTCCAATTGCGTTCAAACCACAGTTGAAATTTTGAAAGAGAAATGTAAGAGTGGAGGTGATAGTGGTGATGACGTAGTGGATGCTCACAGGTTGTTTCAAGGGCTCGCCTGTGATGTGATTAGTGGTTGTGCTCTTGCCATGAAAGTAAATGCTCAGAGGGATGAAAACGACAGATTTTTTCGGGCAGTTCGTGGATTTCTAGATAATGCGATGGGGCCCTTTGTAAAAATTGCTCTGTGCTTTCCTCTCCTGGCAAGTATGATGGGGTGGGCGTTAGAAACTTTTGGGTATTCTCATGAAATGACAAAAATGATCATGGAAAATGTTCAAACGGCAATGAAGATGAGGAGAGACAAGCACTCGACTAGCGGAAGTGTTCCAGTCGATGCCCTCCAACTCATGATGGATGCTAGAGATTGTAGCAAATGCTTGGGTCTTCATTTTAGGTGAGTTGACTTACTTTAGTGTGTAGTTTTAATATTATATGTACAATAGATTAATTTTTACTTTATTATGATTTATGCATATATATAATATATTGTTTCACACTTTTCAATGAAATCAACTTTTTGTATGTTCTACGTTAAACTGTTGTAACTTGCTTCTTTATAAGTCTTGTTTAAATGTAATACCAAGATGCTTTGTATTTCAGGTGGATTCGAAACCACATCCGCTTCTCTGAGCTTCACATGCTACCTACTCAGCCTTCACCAAGATATTCAAGAAAAATTGTTTACGGAATTGAAGGCTTCGTACGCGGTAAGCATGTCACTTTGACGGAATGATTCATGTCTGTCTTTTATCTCTTGTCAGCCATCCTGGTATACTTGTATAAATTGGCATATAGAATGATAAACATGTTGTGCGAATTCTTTTTAGTGTCATCAACAATATCAACTGCGCATCTGTTTTAGTTTTTTTGTAGGATGGTCATAAAACTTGTAAACAATTATTCTTTTTTTCTGGAAATGTCGTCCGCATATACACATGTATTAATGTATGAACCATAATGCAATGCACTCATGCAGCATGCATACCTTTACTGATGCAGCAAACTTGTGGAATAATTTTTTATCGTGCGTTAATTGCGTTTGCATGCGTTTTGAGTTTTGATCCCTTTTTTTATGTACATGTGACATGAACGTTGCGACATTTTAATTCATGCGCACATGTTTATTTCAGATTGACGAAACTCCAAGCTACGATCAGATTTCTGAGTTTGCATTCCTCGACCAAGTAGTATGCGAATCTTTGAGATTGTATCCACCGGTAGTCTCCTTTGTTGTGAGGGGGATGGATAAGGATTGTCAAATTGGACCTTATCATGTGCCAAAAAATGTAGGGATTCAGATTCCCATATGGCAAGTTCATCATGATCCGAAGATTTGGCCGGAACCGTATCACTTTGACCCAACAAGATTTGAGAATAACGCAAAGAGGCATTATGGGAATAACATGCAGTGGATCCCCTTTGGGAAAGGAGCAAGGGATTGTATTGGAGCAAGGTTTGCTTTGCTTAACATGAAATTCACTTTGTGTTCTGTTCTTCGAAAATTCAAGTAAGTAAATGATGTGTGACTTATTTGTTCATCTTTAATCAAATAAAGCATTTATCGAAAGCCAAACTAAGAAATCACGTTATACAGGGTTGTTCCTGCATCCAGCCGCCACTACTCCAATAAACTCAAGTTGAAAGTTCCGTCTGTGACTATTGTGCCCGTAGACGGGATTCCGTTGAGGTTTCTTCCTCGTATGGAATAACATTCCACTTGTTAAGTACACATATATATTACCTATTATGTCAGTCCATCAGCTTCCAATTACAGTCTACTTACTACAAAAAAATTTTTAACGAGCTTATCTTCCAACCGCTTATTATTGTAATAGCATCAGTTATTGACTCCTAACTTATTGAGTGGTTGTTCCCACCTACCAAAATTATGATAATTTTATGGTACGTTCGCCATTGTTGATATGTTATTTATTAAGCTCTTGTAAAAGTTATGTAATCTAGAATATTTTTTTGGTGATGTATTGTAATTGTAAACATATTACTTATCTATATTTGCACCTAGTAGGACAAATCATTGCCAATGTTCATGTGTGAATGTTTTGTTACTGAACGGTACTTTGAAACGATAAGCCGGTGATTTGTAATATAGTAATAATAGTAGTAAATATATAGCAATGTAGTTATTGTATTGTAATATATATTATGATTGATTCTGTAGTACCTCAATGCAATCAAAAATGTTTTGATTCTGACTGCGACTTGACGACACAGTTCATGTGTAATCAATTCAGAGATTGTATGACATTTACATTACTACAGCACGTGTTTCGGTGTCTGCTCTTCACGTTAATGCATTGTGTCGTCTCTTGTTAAAACTTTTTGTTTTTAATAAATGTATGCCATTCAGTCCAGGAGACTAATGAAATATTATAATCCACTCATAGATAACATGTAACACCTTTGATTGACAAATGCATACACTTGGTACACCACACTTACGGTTTGACCATTTGCGTAAGCGGTGGTTGTGACACATTCGGAAAAGCCGACGTATGTACACTTTCCGTACAGCCATCCATGGAAACAGGTGGCAAACATTAAGAAACTCTCCAAAGATATACAATACCCCTACTGAACTCACTGTAACAAGATAAAGGATGAGTGCTTTTCGCATCTCATCTCGGTATTCGTATTGAAAAATTGACACGTTCGATGTCTTTCTTTTAACGTGCGAGGGAGTTAAGTGATGATAACATACAATTGAAGCTAAATTACTACAAAATTGTCAGTAATTAAGTTGACATTTGTCAGTCCTTGCAGGTGTGTTGATTGTGTGATGTAACTCAAGTACCATATCGTACATTTGTCATCTGTCCCCATCTATAATATTTGACAATCTTAACATCTGTATGACCAATTGTGAATTAATATGAAGCTCAAGTTTGGGATTTGTGGACCGTCGGGGGTGAGTTGTGAATTTTAGTCATGGAAGATGGTCTGAGTTGGTTATTTTGCATGAAGGGTTGAATGATTTTGAGAGACCTTTGATCACATAATTCATAATTGCAATTTCATTCCTATCGCTAAATTAGCCTTATCAACATCCTTTAAATCAAAGAATCAGTAAGAAAATTACGATTAAGTCGTTTTAACTTCATTAAGCAAATTATTTACTAGTTCAAGCAAGTAAAAATGATCTGTAGGATGGTATCTTCTGCAACAGTCCACCTTCTCGTGAGATTTCATAAGATTTCGGCCAATTAAATTAAAGAAGGCGATTAAGCAGAATGAAGTGTGGAATAACAGAATCGACCACGTAAGCTGGTAATACATGCTTACATGCATACTTATGCCTTATTAGAAGGCGCATAACTTTATAGTGCTGAAATATAGGAGGGTTTTATGAGGTAAAGGGTCACTAACTATCAAAGCATTTTATGGTTTATAATTTTCTACAGACGACAGAGTAGTCTTTGCTGTAAATTGGGAAAGGCAAGGATATATGAGAATTCCAGCAAATTTTAGCTTCAGATATCCTCGCATCTGAATGTATGCTACATGTTCATGTGGTCTTTTTTGTTATGGCATGATGATTAAGAAAAACACAGCTTCATTAGTAGTTTTGTTGTGTAAATGTAAGCAATGCAATGGGAGGCGGCAATCAAATTACAAGAGGTTTATTTGCTTAATATTGGCTTTACCACACTTGATTTTTATGAATAGGATAGTAATCCATAAATACAGAAAATAATGATTACATGATAATGGGATTTCATGTCTTTAAAACTGATTAATTCTTTAATTCGCCAGGCAGGAAAAACCTTAATATCCAACATTTTAGGAAATGAAATGAATATGGACAGCTCCATCGGAAGACCACCATACAGGCCCACGAATTCTGTTCGAATTGTGGAATTCTCAGTTCCAAATGTCGACATTCGAAAATACACGGTAGAGGTGGATGCACAAATATGGGAAATTGGTGGAAATCCTAGGTACATTTTAAAGGATGAGCACATAAGAAACTGAACACATTTATGGAATAAATTATGTTTGAAAATGAATATTTGAATGTATTTATTATAGATTGAAGTCTATTTGGCCTGGCGTCCAATCCAACTTGGATGGCATCATCCTTGTCTACGATACAAATAACGAGCTTCATGTCAGAGATATGTCTGCTTTACACATGCATTTCGTCACACATTCTAGTCTGAACCCTGCTCAGTGCCTGATCATTGGCAACCAATTTCGGGGAATGAGGGAGGCTGGTCCGGCAAAAATTGTTGGTGTTGGACCTCGAGTTCGCCATTTCGCTGTGAATGTTGATGATGACCCCAACTATTTGCGAGATGAGTTTAGACATTACTTAACTGGAGTTGCACAGTTTGCAACTGACTCTCATGAGAAAATAGCGAATAGCCCGTTTATGGGGTAAATTTTACTTTTATTTTGCCCACACTATCCTTTCGCTAAACTTTCCATCCCAGTTTTTCTTCGTTTACCCTCCCTTAACCGTTTTTAGTGAAACACCTATAGAAGGAGAAGGTGATGCACCAACTAGAAGAAACCATGGTCAGATTGTGAACCATCGTCCACAATATCAATATGATACCAGCTCCGGTTTAGAATCCGAAGGAAGTTGTGCCTTCACCGAGTTTCACAATGCACGAAATAGCAAAGCTAATAGGGCAAGAAAACAAAAGGCAGGTGTTCGAAAAGGAGATGCTAAAACTGAAAATGAATCTTTTGCTGAAACACGCCTTGCACCAGATTCCTTTAGTATTCATCGTAAATCTAGAAACAACTGACTTTTGGATAAACAGATTCTTTTTTATTTCTATTACAATATATCATAAGTTTTGTATTGCGAGAATGCGTATAATGTAAAAAAAATACTTGTAAAATGGTATCATAATAATGTGATGAATTGATTTGCGGATATTATAAGCGAAAGAAATTTTTTATTGTGAATAAAAAAGCACTTGAAGCGTTATAAAAAATATCCACCAAAAATATATAAAGTATATCCATCAAACGGGCTATCATTTTGCTTTTGTCCGGAAATAAAATTATTTTTCATGAAATGTGATGTGATGCATGTACTACAGAAACCCATCAGTTTGATTAGTATCGTACCAATATAGTAAAGTGCTTCCGTTTGTACCTTGACATGTAAAATCAAATCGAGCGAGTCTGTATCTGCGTTCGTTTAATTGTATCGTTGCCAAATATCTTGTATAGAAGAAACAGCCTAACTTTTCTGTAATCCTTGCCATTTTAGCTTTCCGAAATTAGGAAGAATGTTGGCCCAACCAATGTTGAAGTTGGAAAGATATAACAAAGAAAATGTATACAAATTCAGCATACAAGCTTTGCTAAAATCCTTAGATTTTCACGTAACCAGGAGCAGACAGACAGAATTAAATGATTCGCAAACGGAGATGTGGCAGAAATCGGAATAAGTATTGCAAGATCTAGCAAATGCAGCACAACTAATTATAGAACACAATACAACAGATTGTCCGCTACAAAGAAGTGATCCTACTTTCGCAGCATCATCATCGAAGTTGGTAAGAAGATTTTCATGACTAATGTGGATAGCTGATACATATTGGCATGGATGTATGTACATATATGCGATTTTTGTATGCATTGTACATGAGAAGGAGCAAAGTTTGATGTCTCATCTCATCCTTCCGGATTAAACTAGCAAAGTGGTTGCGGGGACACTATTGAGATGTATCATGAAATCATTAGTAGAGTATAGCTTGGCTCTTGATTCTAGCTTGCTTACGTATATCACATAGAACATAAGGAGTTTGTGATAAGATCAAATATTCAAAATATTATAATTGAAGATAGTAAACTACCTAATAAAAATTTTAAAGATGCAGACCTCCAGCGCTGTAATTATTGGGCTGCTTGGTCTGCTATGCTTCGTATCATACGGTAACTTTTTATTCATAGTGGTTAAATCGTACAATAAAAAATTCATACCGGAAAATCCTAATAATTTTAATCTGTTACGACGATTTAGCATCAGCCATCCGATGTTACCACTGCCACTCTGAGTTGAACGAAGATTGTGGAGATCCCTTTGATAGCCCTGGGAATGACTCAGCCATACTGATTGACTGTGACACTCTTGGGGATCAAAACTACACTTTTTGCAGAAAAACTGTGCAAATTAGTTCGTTTCATGAAAAATTAAACAAATACATTGTAGCAGTTTGCAAGAGATAAGTTGATTTCACTTGAACTTGTTTTGTCATTGTATTCTAGTTGAATTACGGCCGGAAAAACAATCAACTCGGATTATCAGATCATGCTCATATCTTGACGACTCTAGGTTGCTTCCCGATGAGGTATTCTGCTTATAAAAAACTGTTCGTATCGGTTGCAATTCTTTTAACTACATAAATCCATTTTAGGGAGAGGATCCTGCAGATTTGAGATGCTACCGTAGGACCGGTATGTGGGGTGTGGAGGTGTTTTACTGCGGTTGTCACGCTGATGGCTGTAATGCAGCTAGCACGGTTGGTGTTAGCAGTATAGTTATGCTGTTTCTTCTTTTCGTATGCTCATACAATCGCCAATAAGCCAAAAATACTATTGCGTTTGGACACCTCGTTTTAATAATGTAACAGTCGACGGGGCAATGAGAAATGATAAAAGTTAACTAATCTCCAATAAAATACACCAAACTAATATTTTGTAGATTTATTAATCTGGCAAATGGAATAAAATTTTACTAGTTTTACCAGTTTTTTACTGTATGCATATCATAAGTGTTATTTGATCAATTCGTGCATAACGGAAAATCCCAAGATATGAGTAGACGTAGGCCAGTATCATGGCCAAAGAAAAAAGAAAACCCATCCAGAGGATGTTTGATTGTTCACCAACTAAATCCGCGCTCTACTTTACATATTTAAGTCGATTTGCCAGTGGAAATGGATATCAGGTTGGCAGTTCCAAATCCATTGCGACAAGCAACAAAAACGTCCCTTGAAAGACATTTTGAAATCTGAACGATTGATCTGCATTTCAATCGTGCCATGTCGTCTTCTGGTGAAAAATTATATATGATTGGCATTTATGCATCTTTGTGAAATTTAGTTAGACTAAAGAGCAAGATACCTGACTACGAGTTACGAATCATGAAATAAATTATAATATAATTTTCGGTCCACACACCATTAGATAGTTCCTTGGTTTTCTCAAGTTCATACTGTTGAGCAATGCACATGTTGACAATTCTTGAAGCCATCATTTTGGGCTCAGTAGTGTTTGCTGTTAAGAGCAAATTTTCAACACTCTCGAGAACTCCATCAATATCAAGTTCACCGGTGGAGTTTATCTAGAATGATTTTAAATGATTACGTCCAACATTCAACCTCACATGCGTAAGAATACAATCTGTCAACTTTTGATTTACCAATCCTTGCTTTGCCAAAATGCATGAAACGAGGCACTGAAAATTATACAAAAATATTTAAATCTAGCCCTTTACAGTTTCGGTTTTAAGTTCATGCACTTACAGGGTTTCTTCTAACATGTGGACTATCATATATATGCCAAGGGTCACGTCTTGGGTGAACCGGAAAAGATTTTCCGACTTGACGCCTGCGTCTCGGTTTAAATTTAGTATTTCCGTCATTGTAGTCATCAATATTATTGTCTTCTTGAGCAGGATTAGTGAGCTCATCGTCAGTATTAAAACCGTGATCAATCTTCGTATCACTTATGAGTGCATCTCGTTTATTGCGATGGGGTTTGTCATCTTCTTCAGAATCAGAATCCACCTTGGTGTTGGACTTGCTTTCTGCCAAACAAGTGGTTAAATACTGTCCTGGGATTGCTTCGTTCACGAACAGACCTCCACATAGTTTTAATGGTTTCAGCTTTTCCTTGAGAAACATTAGTGTATTGATAAATTGCTGAACGAAACGCATTGAATTAAATTTCAATAGGAGTTGATTAGGTTGGTAGCATTATATTACGAAGACTTTAAACGTATGCCCGTTTACCTTTTCTCCGTCAGTTAAATTCTTTAGTTTTTCTGGAAATAGAGAGAATTTGCATTAAAGCATATTTCTGATTGCATAGAAATTGCGTTTTGCAAGTCAAGGGAATAAGAACGTACCAAAATAGCTAACATCTTCGTATGTTAGATTGTGATGAAATGGAAAATTGGACCCTCCATGATGCTTCAAACATGAAGCTATTCCTGCGCAAAATAGAAAAATTGGTGCTCCCAATTTAAGGATCTTCATTTCCAGTTTGTCAATTTTACAAAGGCAATATTTTGAAAAACTCAGAAACAACGTTAACTGACATATTATGGTATGGTACGTGTAAAATCAGTGGAATTACGCTGATTTCTGAACCTCTGCTCTGAATGCTATTGGCCTTTTTATGCTTTTAAAATAATTATTATACAAGGATTCCATGTTCTATATTGTATCAGTTTTTAAACACATAAAATTGCAGACTATTTCCCTGTTGGACAGTTAGTCTGTATTACTGTTCGAAATTGTTCACTTCCTTTCGTGGAAATCAATGTTCACTGTGATTAGCATAATACAAATTAGTCGTGCACAATACCACCAGGTATTTGATCAAGGGACTAAACTCGATCAAGCTCAAAACTTTACAAACAATCTAAAAGCATAATAACTAATAATTAACTTGTAGAATGCCATTACCGCGAGCATAGATAATTTGGCAAATTCGCACATTACATAAATCCATTCTTGCTAGTCACGCTACACTAGCAAAAGTGCATCAGGTTGAAAAGACTCAATAAGCGTCCGACAATTTTCTAATTAAACTGAGGCTGATTTCTTACGGGAATTCGGGGGTTCGCCCATTTACTGCTCAAAACCAATTGTGCACATGAACAAAATTTTGGCCGTGCATGCTCTTATCCTTCATCATTTTATTTATAATGTCGTATATAAAATAACTTCCTGTTGATACAAATTGACCACCCGGATAAGCTTTTTTCATTCCATGCCCTACTTGGTAGTAGTTATGGTGGCTGTATTTACAGCTATATTTTACATTTACGCATGTAAATTAAAAATAATGATTGCAAGCGTTATTAGTCAGCCCTCCCTTGGTCATCAGTCCGAAAGAATGGAAACTAATCAATTCTGCTAACATATTTTTGACCTCTTCAAATTTTACTAGTTTGCAAAATTATAAGTATAAAATGGCTTTTGCTCCGGGTGAGTAATATTATATTATACTATTATGAAAATGGTTTGATCTTCCAGCATTCTTATGATTAAATCTCTGATGTTTGTAAAAGAAAAGCAATGTGATGTCTCAGTGGTGTTAAAGCCTGATGACGCCATTAATTTCATCCTACTCACCTGCTTACGATGTCAAACTCTACTTCAAAAGACAATGGGGAAGGAAGTGCACCCAATAGTAGCTCCCAACAAAATGATGAGCAGAGAGCATCAAGTCAATTAACTGGAACATCAAAAACTGGGGCACCTGGTCCAAGCAATTCTGGACTAGTCCTTGATGAACGTGTGAGCCAGGTAGCTAGCGAGCTGATCGACCAGGTTTTACAAAAGTACAACGAAAGGCGTGGTGGACACGTTCCAAATGCAGAAGATGGTGAAGCTCAAACTCAGGGTGGAAAGGAAATGGACAAAGCAAATGTAAACGAGTTAACCATCGATGAACTTTTAGCGTTAGCAGACTGTACTGATTGCGTGTGGGATAAAAATTATCACCCATGCTTAATGGATGATGCAGAAGATAATGAAAAGTGTAAGGAAGAAATGAGAAAGCAAGGCTATGCCATTCCACCCTCTTTGCAGAAATCACCTGAACCTCCAAAAGAGGTTCAAGAGTCACCTTCAAAAACAGTTCAAAAACTTTTCCCAAAAGACGTTCAAGAGTCTCCTTCAAAACAAGGTACGGTGCCTACAAAGGTTGTTCCATCAAAGGAGGCTGTCGAAACAAATCAAGTTAAAGATTCGAAAACAGACCTTCCCCGTACCAGATCCAGTTCTACTGGAAGAAACAAAAGTGGAAGCAGGGTTGGCAGTGGAAAGAGTATTCATTCTAGAACTATTTCAACATCAAAACTGTATGATTTCAGTGATTCTTCAAGGACAAAGATTCATGATGCAAATTGCCCAACCAAAAAATATTATGATGCCGAGGGCTACTCTAATTCCAAGTCAAACCTTCTTGGTTCCAAAAGCACTTCGAGGACAAAATTGCATGGTTCCAAGAGCACTTCGAAGACAAAATTACAGGGTTCTAAGAATCCGTCCCAGTCTAAAATTTCTGATTCCAAAAATCCTTCGAATTCAAAAATTCCTGATTCTAAGAGCCTATCCAAATCAAAACTTGAAGATTCCAAGCAGAGCTCGTCGAAATCAAAAATCCCTGATTCCAAGTCAGCTCCTACTTCAAAGCCAATAATTCATGAGAAGTCTTCAAAAAGTACACCAAATGCAAAAAGCTCCAAGTCAGAATCAAGGCCCTCCAATTCACATCATGTCCAATTCAAAAAGGAGCCAAAATCCACCAGCTCAAAAGCAGTCGATCAACAACCTTCGACCCAGAATCCAAATTCGTCTCTAGCAAAAGTTAGTAGTAAGAATGACAAGCAAAAGGGTCCTCCCGATGAGACGCTCGAATATATACACAAACTTCATCCCCACGCTACCAGCCATACTGAGGAAGTTGCTCGTGATAACATGATTCCACTTCCTTTCGAACTTCCAAAAAGGGAAGAGTCTCAAGTTGACCTTGAGGGGAAACGTTCTTCTCATCGCAACATTCATGGCAGAAATAGCAGGTTCAACCCACCAGAAAGATCCTCACTGGTGCATCAGCCCCCTTCCACGATAGGTAAGCAAGACGTGGTTTGTGGAACGGATAAACCTTGCAATTTTTTATCAAATATATCAGCTAACAAAGAAACGGGTGAGAACGATGATACAACCATTAAAGAGTTGTATTCCTTGGGGAATGAAGGAAAATCTTGCAATTGGAACAAGAATTATCATCCATGCAGCAACAAACTTAACCCGAAAGATAAGGAGTTGTGCAAACAGTGGAAAGAATCCAATGGAATCAAAAGTTGTAAAAGTACTAAAAACACAAGTGTTTCGAAAAGCCGAGGTAGCAATGCGCCGGAAAAGAGTACTTCCAAGCAGGATGCCGCCAAGAGTAGTAAGTCTTCACGATCTAATTCCAAAACTTCAAAATAATCCGGTTACCACAAACACTGAATAAATAAAAATCTGTAGTTAATCCTAAAGTAAAATCTACCTGAATGCAAATGACTACACACTCTAAATAAAACGTCTCTATTTTTTTCAACTTAAGTTATTTATCACATTACGTAAATAGCTCCGAAGACAGAGCCACAGTTGGGTTTTCTTCAATTAGACTGGTTTAAAAGCATCATAATATTACCGACGTTGTTAACAGGCTATTAAAAAACACAATAACTGTTCCTTGCTCCCATTTTTATTGTTTTCTTTCATCAGCCGATGATTTACAAGCTCCAGAAGGAAATTAAACACGGAAAGTTGCATACAGACAATGTACTTAGTCGTCGTATTTGATTTATATCATCATTATCACCACTATGTGCCTCTTCCTCACTACGTGAGGAATGGGAAGTACAGTAATCTATAATAATTAATTTTTAATTACTGCTACCAAACAACGGGTCACATGAGAAAACCGGAACACAAATATTAAAACCTTAAGGGTGAAGGTGGCATTGTTTACATTATTGCATTTTACATTATTAGACATAGCGGATACTACATACAGGTATTTCATATATTTTGCATAGTGGTTTTGAAAACAAGTTGAACTTCATTACATTGCATTTCTTCACAGGGCAATACTGTTCCATACAAGCTACTTCCGGTGTGAAATGATAATAAAGAGATTCTCACGACTACTCATTAACCTGTCGGTCATTGCCACCCGAATGACTTATTTTATTCTTCGGGCTTTAACAGGTTTCAGTTCCTCGCCATTTCGGATGAAACTAGAAGGATGAGTAGAATTCTTAGATCTCTTTTGGTCGGTCAGTCACTATAATGTCTTGCTAGTTTATTTCAGTTTTTGTTGTTGACTTATGGGGACACGGTGAATTCTTTACTTCAATATGAATCTCAACACACCGTTGCTAATTTGGGTGGTGTTCTTCTTCTTCACCAGTGTAATAGCTGTTGAGCAAGCAACTACTGTCACCACCACCAACGACTACGCTAACTATGGAGAACCCTGCACAAAAATTAGCGAATGTGATCATAGCGCGTATCTCACCTGCATCAACGGCTCTTGCCAATGTGCACTTCAGTCCATGAAGTTTGACGATGCTTCCAGTTCCTGCTGGATGATTCCGGGTGAGAAATGCATTTACAAAGGGGCTGAAATGTCGATTGGCATGGCTGTTCTTGACCCATCCTCTGAAGAGAGGAACATTAGGGATCGGATAAGTTTTCGCTGTGTCTCCAACGCTGCTTGTGAGGATGGTTTTTGCACCTGTGACTCTGGCTACTTTGCCACAGTAAACGGAACTTGTGAGAGGCAACACGAATATGGGGAAATGTGCACCTCTGACAATTCCTGCAGAAGTAGCCTTCATCTAATCTGCAACAGCGACGGAAAGTGTGGGTGTAATGAGACCAACTCTGAATTTGACGTAGCTCACGGACTTTGCGTAGGATTACCAGGATCCTCCTGTTTCGACTTTGAGTTGTGTGCGGCCAACGCCTACTGTCCCAGCTTTGGAATCTTTAATCAATACGATGTCAAATGCACTTGCAAAAACGGGTATTTTGAGACAGCCAATCGAACCTGTGAACCAAAGCAGGGAAGTAGAGCCCCCTGCAGTAGCAACCACGAGTGTCGGGATGACCTGAATTTGGTTTGCGATCCTAAATGGAAAGTTTGTGCTTGTAATGAAACAACTCATATATACGAAGCTGTCCTGGTTCAAGGTTGTCTCGCTTTAGTTGGATCCTCCTGCAACGAGAACCAAAACTGTGTACCCCATGCTGACTGCACACACTCAGGCTTCCTAAATGGGAACGTGTTAGCCCGAAACAACATTTGCAAATGTGGATACGGCTATTTTGAAGGGAAGAACAAGACGTGTGACAAGAAGGGAGAATATGATGGGGATTGTGTGGATGACAGCAACTGTCGGGAGGATTTGAAGCTCATGTGTAACAAGATAACTAACCGGTGCACATGCAATGAATCAAGTCACACTTTTGACCGCTCGCGAAAAAGATGCTTGTCTCTTGCTGGAACCACTTGTGAGCGGAATGAGCACTGCGTCATAAATTCCATCTGCAGGAGCCCAGGCTACCTTTATCCTCGACATAGCCCAAAAGCTGTATGTACTTGCAAGGACGGCTTTGGAAAATCTGCAGATGGTTTCTGTCTGGGAATCTATGGAAGCAAATGCGAATCCTGGACTAATTCTTGCAAATCAGATCTCACCTGTAGGAATGGAGAGTGTACGTGCAAAGCTCAGCAATATTATGACTACACGCGAGAGGCCTGTGTGACTTATCTCAACGCTCCGTGCACTAACGAGTCGACCACCTGCGTGGCCAATGCTCAATGCACAAAACGTGAGGGGAGTAGTGATCTCGTGTGCGCCTGCAACCCTGGAACAGTTCCAATGGACGGGAATAAAAAGTGTGTGTCCCTCGTTGGAGAAAAATGTTCGGAAGGAGAGACCAGCTATTTACCATGTGTCCCTCATGCAAAATGTGTTGCTGGCTATTGCAAATGCAGCCTGGATTACTTTACAACAAATGCGACTTGTGAGAGAAAACGGGGATATAGTCAAAAATGCACGGTTTCGGAAAGCTGTGAAGATAACTTTTGTGACAAGAACGGGCATTGCGGCTGTAACTCAACAACTTCTTTATATGATCCTATTAAGAGAACCTGTGTTAGGTTGGCGAATGCAAAATGCTATGATTTAAGGGATTGCGTGCCAAACGCAGTGTGCAGAAGCCATGGTCGCCTGAATCCGGTGGATGAAGATGCAGTTTGTATTTGCAAAGAGGGATATTTTGAGAGTGCAAATGGGACCTGTGAATGGAAACGACATTTCGGGGAAGCGTGCACGGAGAGTAAGCAATGCCAGGATGTTTCGGATTTGATTTGCTCCGTTCATGGAAGGTGTGAGTGTAATGTAACCATTTCCACGTTTGATGAGACGAGAAGAACATGTCTGAGGCTGCATGGGTCCTCCTGTTCCAGTAATCAGCATTGTGTGCCCAATGCCAAATGTCGGAATCCGATGTATTTTGTCCATTTTGATAACTTTAGTCCTCATGCTAAATGTGAGTGTGAGAAGGATCTGGGATACACGAATTCAACAGATGGACGCTGCATTATTGATTATTATGGTGGAAGTTGTGACAACTCTCAATCTTGTAGCTCCAAATTCATTTGCGAGGAAGGAAAATGCGTGTGCCAATATGAAGATCATCAGATTTACGATTACAAAACGAGGAATTGCATCTCTCTTATCAAAGGGCCGTGTGATAATAGTACCAACCTCTGCGTTAAAAATGCTCACTGCATCAACACCGAAGATGGCGTGGCAGAATGTCGATGTAAGCAGGGGTTCATTGGAGTAGATCGGAGGTGCGAGCTCACCTTTGGACAACTCTGTTTCCACAAAAACAGTCGGAATACGAGCAACGAAGAGACGATTGATGTGTGCGATCGCATATCACCACTAAAATGTGTTCATGGAACATGCCAATGTGGAGGCTTCCAGTTTTATGATTACGAGTTGAAAAAATGCAGAGGTATGACAAGAATTTTTATTACATATTTGCAAATTGTATCTTTCAAAAGTTTAGCATTTACTTATATGGTATGTTTTTGTTTGTAGGTCTCGTTGGCTCAAGATGTGATCCCGAAAAGAAGGACTTTTGCACTGAAGGAGCTACCTGTGAAGCATACAGAGGTTTGGCAACCAAACGATATGGAAGATGTAATTGTATGAAAGGATATTTTGCAGATGATAACCGTTCTTGTACTGCGATTCTTTAATTTTGAGAAATTTTTAAATGTACACAAATAATATCATGGTAGAAAAGTTTAATGTGTATTTGGTTTAATTAACAAGTTTGATGAAAAAATAAATTTACAGTTTATACGAAGTAGAACCCAAACGTTCCAATATTTCCAATGAGGTTCTATTTCAACACAAATTTCATCATCAAATTATTTGTCCAAACCGTTACTCAGTTGATTCCAATGACCTAATATTTTTAATTAATATATTTTGTGCATAAATGTGTTTGTATTTGGGAAATAAGTATTTACGATTCACCAGCAATGTTCCAACCATTTTATTGGCTCCTTAAACCGCTCCAAGGAAAACGCTTTTTTCACATTTTCACATTTGAAATTGCCCGTTTTTGCGAGATTTACCAGCAATGTTCCCACAACCGGAGCAAGTTTAAATCCATGTCCAGAGAATCCACAGCCAACAACGACATTTTTCATTCCCGGCACCTCATCAATGATAAAATCATAATCCGGAGTTTCCGTATACATGCAACTCTCTGTCATCTGGGGAGTTGGACTAACCCCCGTGAACACTTTCTGCAGCCAAGGGCTGACATCATTGATAATGTCCTCATTACCTGGATCAAAGCTCCGATTATCAGGATCACAATCAGGTCCAAAGTGAGCAGCACACTTGATCAAGTTGGGAAACTCATGCGCTGGAGTTCCATACAAGAGTGGCTTGTCATAATTTATAAAGACAGGGAATCTTTCGGATGAGTACTCCTCCGGACTATCCACCTTCCAATATGCAATAGTGGGCTGGACTGGATTCAGTGGTATATCAAGATTGGCAACAGATTTTAAAATCTTTTTGGTCCAAGGCCCAGTTGTAAGAATACATTTTTTCGCTGAAAACTTTTTCCCATTTTCCACTTCAACAATGACCCTACCATTATCATCTTGAGTAATGCTGGTTACTCGAGTATTGTCAACGAGATTGCACCCATTTGAGCGTGCACATTGTTGGAACATTGAGACTGCCTTTGTAGCATTTAAGATTCCAGACTCGGGATTATACACGGCCAAATACCCTGGTTGAAGTTTGAGCATGGGAAACTTGTTGGAAAGCTCGGTCGCGTTTTCAAACACTTGGTGCTCCACATTAAACTTTTTGGCTGCTTCTATAAGAGATTTTATCGCGGGATTATCTTTCTTTCCAAAGTCAACGCCTCCGGTACGCGTGTAAACCTTGGTGGAAGATTCCTTTTCAGCTTCAGACCAGAGCTTGTAGGCATCAAACATTAACCCTGTATACACATCTTTCGCATATGTATAACGAATGATTCTGAAAAGAAGGAAAGGATGCTCAAGACAGAGATTTAAAACAATGAACTTCATTTAAAATTTAGCTTCAAGTACCACCTTGAGTCCCCATGACTTGAGCCACGTCTATGAAGGAAGTCGTACTGCTCAAGCAGGAGTGCTTTGTTTCCAAATTCTTTGGCTGCGTAATAAGCGGTTGCTGACCCAATGACACCGGCTCCAACCACTATTATTTCATAATCACTTGGTTCCATTGTAAATTGAGTTTGTACTAGTGATTGGAAAAGTTTTTGAAGTTGAAAAATAATTAAAGGCAAAGTATTATTTTTGCTTCAAAATTACTTTTGACAGCTTAGATAGGAACTGGTTGATGAACCGACCAAGTTTATGTCGTGTCATTTGGAATGTCAAATTGGATTAATGGGTATATGATTTACTTGTGAGATGTATGTTTTATATTATACCTTGAGTCTATTCAATACATTTGAGACAGTCATTAAATGTTAAATGTTCATGGATATTATATAGGGTTATCATTTACTGCGATCATTCATTTGGCCTTGTCGTGAATGCACATACGTATACTTGTGTGGGTATATTTGGGATTGGGTGTCAAAATCAACTTCTTTCATCCACAATTATCACATATTTTATTTGACTTTGATTTATTTATACACTTGGTTAATTAAATCATGTAAGATGACATTTACTTCCAACCATTAACATGGCTAGTAATATCCGATTAGTGACAGTGAATTTTCAAGTGATAATATAAAGATATAGTTGATAGTGAATATATGGTTGGAACGTTATGGATGATGATAGTAAATGGAATATTTTTAAACCTCAGTTAGAATGCGTGACAAACTTAAAGTCGATATATCTTCAAATAAGCTGCTTGTAAAAATTATCTGTTCGTGTAGCTTACTTTATAATTAGACCGCTTCAGTGATCACGATCACGTAGCTAAAATACAAGTTTAAAAAAGTTGTATATCCACATTAAAAATATGCATGCAAGTATTACCTACCACTTTTCGTAAGTTGTTACTTTAGCAGTTTGACGCTTGTGAGGCTTTAGGTTACTTCCAATTTTTAGGTAATGTACGTATATGATATTTTAGTAATACATATATTGGTATAGCTATAGCATGGACATTGACATATTACAATATTGAATGCGAATTAAAGCTTCATGCTAGTGACTGTGTGTCTGCTAAAAAGACACATGTTACATCATATCAAGCAAACGTTTCAATTGTTTCAGAATAAAATTGCAGCTCATATTAATCATTGCAGAACACCCATCCATCGGCCCAGTGCCGTCACGCTAAAGTCTCGTGCGCTTTGCATTAAATTTTATGCTTCCAACAGCCTGCAATGTTACACCGTTTCAAGTTGTAAGAACTCGCATAAACGACAGCTATTTGGTTTCTGTTACGATTAAGATAACCTCTTACCTTACTATATAATACTAAAACAATCAACACATCACTTTAAAGCGATCATCGTATCGTACTAACTACGAAATCACCACATCCCTTGCCTTTTCGCTTATCGTTACGCTTGGAGAGAGAAACAATGCTTGCTATACACAAAGTTTTCCATTTAACACGTCCATTCATTCTTTAATTGCTCAACAATGAATCCCTTTTGATCGTTTTGAACGCTCGTTAATGCAACAATCCAACATGATATCTATATATTTTTGCATACGCACCTCACACGGCAGTAATTGAATGAGATAGCCAGAACTTATTAACAAATCCTATGACTATATAATATAGTGACGCACTAAAACGAGTGCAATCAAATTGCAAAAGCGCATTTTAGACAAATAGGAAGCAAACTTTACAACCAGATATTAGTGCATTATCAATGATTTTTGACAGGAGTCTTGTACTAACACGCCTTACAAAATAGGGAATATACGTGTATTACCTGCTAAGCTATGAAATTGGGTCGATTGGCCCAAACTCAATAATTATTGCTACACATTGAACTAAAATACTCAAACCAGAAAACTTTAACTATAGTTCCTGTAAGAGCTACTACGGGATAATGTGAGGTTCACAATTTTTCAACAAAGCAAAGAAAATGTGTGCATAGTTGACTCGTAGTTTTATGGAAAACTACAGTAATTGGAATTTTTTGAAAGTGAAATTAGTTCCAGCGCAGTTCATGTACTCAAAAGGTTTTGTTGGTTTAACATAGTAAAATGGCAGTCCTTGGATTTGGATTGGGGACACTGTTCTACCTCTTTTACTGCCTTGTTTTGGGCGCAGTGACAGTTATCGCGGTCAGGAACTTAAAGCTCGTATATGCCCTAATCTTGACCCTGCCTCGGGACGTTGTGTAAGTGCTTATAGCAAAATTCCTTTAAATATACTCATGCTCTGAAATTTCATTTTTTAAACTTGAAATTCATTCATTTAGTGCGACATGGAGGTACTTAAGAACCCACATGTTCACAAAATGGACCTCTTTCACAAACCAGACAATGTTTAGCATGTTTGACAAACAAGTTAAAAAACATCCACGGAAAGTTTGTTGGTATTTTGAGGACCAAGTATGGACATTCAAGCAGGTACCCAAAAATAGCACATCATCACTTATACTTACGTCTAATGGAGCTGAAAAATGGAACACCCTAAAAAATTAACACAGGTTCAAGACATGAGCTACCGAGTTGGGAACTATTTTCGCGAGCAAGGTTTTAAGAAAGGGGATAAAATAGCGTTGATAATGGAGAACAGGCCAGAGTATCCCATTATGTGGCTGGGACTCAGCAGGGTAATATTTATATATAATTCATGCACTATACCTTAGCTGCATTGCTATATGCATGTCATTTTTTTCTGCAAAAGTTGAGCAGCTACCCGTATAAATCCATTCTATCCATTCATAGATTGGAGTAACAACAGCTTTAATCAACTGGAACCTGAGATACCAGTCTTTGGAGCATTGCATTAAGATTGTGAACTGTAAAGCGGTTATTTATGATGCGGATTTATCGAACGGTATAGGGAAACATACAATACTCATGATGAACATGTAATGTACAAGGATGCAGGTTTATAAAAAATATGCCTTCCCTATTTTTGTTAGCCATTCAAGAAATCTATGATTGTGGTGGCCTAAAGGAGTTAAAGCTCTACAGCATGGAGTCCAACCGACCGGAAAGTGAGCGCAAGGTACACGAGCGATCCCACAATCTGTTAACCTGAGTGCTGAGCTTAAAGAAGCTTCCTCAGATCCGGCAAAATGCAAAGTGAACATTGACAAGTATGATCCTTTGGTGTACATTTACACGTCAGGTAGAAGCAGCATAATATTAAATATCTTATAAGCTCATTTTTAATCCGACAGTGGAGCTGGAAAGGAAAGATAAAATGCTTATGAAATGACGTTTTTATGATGTTGGTAGGAACGACTGGATTGCCCAAAGCCGCTATCCTGAAGCACCATAGGGCTATCATGTTCTCGGCTCTCTACATTTTCCAAGATATTCGACCGGATGATGTGATGATGACACCGATACCGTTATACCATGCACAGGGCGGAATGATTGGTGTGGGCTTGGCATTTTGCCATGGTGTGACTCAAGTTATTGTACGAAAATTCTCGGCTTCCGCCTTTTGGAAACAGTGTGTAAAATATGATGTGACGGTAATTAAATATGAGGATAGTCATCATTATGTGTTCACACGTTTTTTTAAAGATATTAGCTATTATACTTTAGCATGTTTATTTTTTATTATAAGGTGTGTCAATACATGGGAGAAATCATTAGATACCTGTACAATCAGCCAGAGTGTCCAGAGGAGAAGCGACACTGTGTTCGCTTCTTCTACGGAAACGGAGTGAATTTGGAGATTTGGAAAAAGTTTGTGGAGCGCTTTAAGGGGATCAAGATCCAAGAAATGTATGGCTCTACTGAAGGAAATGTGACGTTGAGTAAGGATAAAAAATATCATTTCAAAAGGAAGATCACTGTCGCGTGTCAGCCTGTGGCCCGTGTGATTCTTGATCATGACTGACTTGCTTTGCCAATTTCGCTTTTGCTTGCAGTAAATTTTGAAGGGAAATGGGGAGCAGTTGGCTGTATTCCTATCTGGTATTGGCCATTTGTTCCTTGTGGCATGGTTAAAATCAATGAAGTTAACGGAGAGATCTTGAGGGATCCCAAAACTGGGCTGGGAATCCAGTGCCAGCCAAATGAAGTGGGGGAAATGATTGGAGTCATTGTGAGAGGAGACCCTTTGCGTGAATTTGATGGGTAATCATAATCATTTAAACAATTGTTAGAAGAAGATTTTGTGACAAAATAAATGTTAAACAAATGCTGAATTTGATTAGATATACTGATGAAGACGCGTCCCACAGCAAAATAGCGCATAACGTCCTGAGTAAAGGTGATACTGTTTTCCGAACAGGTAATCAATCACGTTTGTTCTTTATTGTGCACGCTTCTTCTTGACCTCATATTTTATGGAAGGCTGTTCCGTTTATTTTTGTAGGGGATTTGATTGTACGTGACATCTACAACTACTTTTACTTCAAAGATCGACTTGGAGATACATACAGATGGAAAGGTATTTTCGTATGATCAAAGAATTTACTGCGAATTTGGTTATAAAATCTTGCTAAAAGTTGCACTTGTCAATTTTAAGGGGAGAATGTGTCGACAACAGAGGTTGAGGGTATTGTGCAAAAGAGTTCGGGACTAAAGGCAGCAGTAGTTTATGGGGTTAAGATTCCCGGAACAGAGGGTAAGTGCGGGATGGCAGCGATTGAGGACCCAGAGGACTGCCTGAATCTGGAGGAGTTTACAAAGGAAATCACAAAAGCACTCCCGTTCTACGCACGACCCATATTCCTACGCGTAATGAAAGGGATAAAGATCACAGGTAAGTATATAGGGGAAAGATTTTATCGGACACTTCAAATATAATTGACAACAGAGGAAAATCCTGAATCTTCACATTCTTGCAGGTACTTATAAGCTACAAAAGATTGAGTTGCAGAGAGAAGCATTTGACATTGATAAAATTAAGGATAAACTCTTCTTCCTGGAGACCGGAACGTATGTTCCGTTGAGTCGAGAGCTACATGGAAAAATCGTGAGCGGTCAAGTAAGAGTTTGAAGAAGTGGGATTCCATTATTATTCTTTAGATTTTAGGTTAAATGAAGCTTGTTCCGGGGTTGCTGGTTATTGTTGTATGTCAGATAATCATGTTAAGTATTAGTTTTTATATTGTAACTTCATTCTGAAGGTTGATTGATGGAAAGTAAAGTTGTCCAATTGAGCGTCTTGATATGAATGTCTGTATAACCTACTAGAATAGTGTACTCTTTTGAAATAAATTGTTACTGGAATATTTTAGCATTTTTCTTTTCCCGATTTTTCTCGATGCATGTTATATACATACACCTTCCAGAAGACAAAATGTAGACAGGAGCAAAAGCAACATGACACATCATTCAACCCGACAAAAGAGTTGTGCACACTGACAACTGAACTCTCTCGTATTTGCAAGCTCCTGCTCTGACAGTGTGTTACGACACGGTGGAAAAATGGCTCCACATTTTTCTTTCATGTACGAACGAAATACTTTCTTGAGGCGTGACAGAGACAAGAGACTTTTCCAAAGAATTCTATATAATAATATGTATTAAAAGTTTTTAAAACTGTGATAAACAAACATTCAACCATCTTACAAAAAGTTTGAGATTGTGAGAAGGGATGCAGAAACTTTTAATTGAGTACAAGGATCATCTTCTCCTTGATGCGTTGAGGATTATAGGTAGATGCTAATGTAATGAAATGGAGGAGATGTAATATTATGGCAGCTGCTACTAGGTGGAAACAAGATGGAAGGTAAATTTTTCTCGGATAAATACATATTCAAATGAAGTGTAATACTTATATCAAAATGTACAAATGCTTCCCTCGTTATAATTTTTCCAGGATACAAAAGTAGTCCACGGGAAAATTTCTACTTCCTCCTTTTTCTCAGGATTTGGAGCAGCTGAAGCTCAGCTACTTCTTCTTCTTTTTTAAGAAAAGGAAAGTCCGGGATTGCAATAGATATTATATGCTGTGAGTTGAGTTGAGCAAGTGAAGCTTTCGTGAATGCATGGATACCCTCTTGTTCATTTTCCATCCTTTTTGCTTTCACTTTCTTTTTAATGGATCGATATCAGACTCCTATATGAAAAGAGGCTCTCAGTCTGTATGAACATAACCTACCTATGTGTGTCTATGGAGCCCTTTTTAGATAAATTACAAGTGCCGTTCGTACCTACAAGGGAATGAGGAAGATCCATATATAAACCACACGAAAATGGAGCGATTTGAAACAAGCATATTTTGGATATAACTGTTACTATAATATATTATGATTCTACATACATTTGTGTGAGTAGTGCGAATAAGAGCACGGTGATTTTACTCTTTCGTATTTCACGTATTATAATAATATAATACTACATCTCAACCTTTTTACTCGACTTGGTAGTTCCTGATATATTACAAAATCAGTTGGATTCGGATGAAAACCAGATGCATACATATTACACATTTATAAATTCTTATATATAGGATTGCCCGAGATCTAAACGGTATATCTTTGGCTGGCTGGTACAAAGTGGAACGGAGCTATGACTAGTTTTGCTCCTACAGCAGCATTCACTTCACCATCTCCATCTCAGCTTCACCACTACTCTCTCTCCATTCTTCAGCTTTCCGGAATACAAGGAGCAGGAGTAGTACGAACGACGACTAAACTCTCCCAGAAACTATGTGCTTTCGCTCTCATCGTCAAGCGAAAACTGTTGGAGTAAAAAGTGGAGCAAAACGAACTCTGCCTACGTACGTTTCATTGGTCGTTTCAGGCTTTCACTAGGGTAGTATTGGATTCAGCCGTATATTACACTTATGCACGTACGCTTTCTCTGATTCTACTACGACTAGTAGTAGTGGATGGAAGCCGAAGAGAAACACTTTCTATTCTTGCGCTTTCTCCTCGTTTTTTTGTATGGGAACCCAGAATTACAAACGACTGCTTTCACTCTTTCCCTCACCCAAGAAAATAACCAGAGAGTAACAATTTTCCATGGTGTGTCTGTAGCAGCAGCAGCAGATCATGCTTCGGTTTGCTTTTTGCTCAGCGAAAACTCGTCGTCGTCGTGTATTTTGGCAAAGGGAAATTTTTTATATATATCCTGTGAGAGTAACCAGGCGGCAGGCAGAAGGCTGGCAGCAGTGCTACCAGTCCTCATGAGATAAGAGAAGGAAGGATCTGCACACACACAGTGCTCATGCAGGAGGCTGGCATCCACACAAATAATAAGAGTTGAGAACATCACCATCATCATCATCGTCATCTACTTACTCTACATCAAGTATAGGGACAGCTGAAGAGAGGATCTCTGTTTTTCTACTTTCTTCCGGATTCCTTGGTTTTGGTTATTTTCAGTGCCAGCATTTTTAGGCAAAAGCCCATAAAAAGGGGAGTACTACTTCAAAATCCTTCTGTCGCTCATTCTGTCTGTTTTGGTCTCTGTATCTTCCATTCTATTCTATGGTTTCACATATTATATCAAATTGGGATCAGAGATCTACTATATATCGGCGATTTCATTTCGTTTGAACTAACCAACTCTCACCAAATGCTTATATTTCCTCATTTGTTTACTAACACCGCATTTGACTCAATGGAAGCCACAAGACTAGAGATAGAGAGGCGACTGACAGAGCCGAGTGATCTGGTGGATCCCCAATAAAAAAGACATAAAGGGATCCCATCTCGTACGGAACTACACAGTGGTTTGGCTCGTAAATAGGAGACGTAGTGCAACATTAAAAAATGAGAAGAGGAAAGTAAAAGTCGTATCATTAAAAAAGAAGAAAGAGAAAGACGGGGAAACGAGAACAGAAAGAAATTAGCGTGCACACGCGTTTTTCCTCTTTCAAGTCACGCTACAACGTCATCATTTGCTGCTGACTACATACTATGGACGGAAAGTAAAGAGAAGACGCGAGAACGGAAAACGGAGCATCAACTTCTTGATTTTTTCTACGCCTTTTTTTCCTTTCCGCCAAACCGGCATATATTGAGCACAACTCCGTGTTTTTCTCTCTTTGCTTGACTAACTGAAGACTAAAGCTGTTCTATTAGATTTTTGAATGAAAGCACAAGCACAAGTACTTACATCACATAACATCACCTCTCCTTCTGGACCACTTAATTATTAACACATTCTGGAGAGACATCCAATTTCCTCGGTTTGCTCCAGCGAACAAAAAAGTGGGGAACAAGAGCAAGTCGAGACTGAATGAGAGTAGCACACCTGACTTTTACTCTCGAATACTTTTTGCAAAAGGAAAAATACAGTGTGCTGTTGGTTGTTAACAACTGTTCAACCAGCACCAGCCCAGCTCGCAATTTATTGTGGTACTTTCTTTGAGTTCTGTCTTTTTTTGGCGGAGTCGTGTTCGTGTGAAAGCAGTTGTGTGGTAGCAACTTGATGTGTGTCTTTCTCTTTGGGATTTTAAATAGAACTGGTTTCGTTCGTCGTTGGTATAGTGGTATTTGATACTCTATTCTAGTCATGAACTGCAGTCCACTTACTCATGGGGTGTGAGGTTAATATCGAGGCTCAAGTTTGGAATTCCGTCTAAATCATCATCATCATCAGGAGCAGCAGCAGGGAGGGCTGAGTCCCCAAGGCCGGAGAAAGTAAAGATGACTGAGGGCACAACTCGACTTGATGAAATTGTTCGGCGAGAGTTGGTGAATGGGTACTTGAAATATGCTAACCTGAACAGCACTACTAACACCTACAACATCACTAATTCTACTAATGCTGGTGGTGGGAACAATGGAAAACTATTTGGCGGTGGTGGTAAAAAGAGGAGGAAAGGCTTGATTAGTGGAGCATTTATGGAAAATGGTGAGACGAAGAACGGCACCGCAACTACTACGAATACAAATTGGAGGCAAGTTACGACTACAACTGCGAGTAATTACTCAAGTATTTCTGGGAATGAAACCAAAACAAATTCGTCAGAGGAACTCTATGTGCTACCACAACTCCCATTGCTCGCGAGATCCACCCGTACAACTGGAGGTGGAAGTAGTAGTATTAGCAGTAGCAGCAGCACTGATGCAAAGGGGAAGAAGAGCTCCTCTTCATCGTCCTCGTTTGGGCTGATGATGATGTCTGCACCTGAAGGCTCAGCTTTATTCCGATCCAGCAGCAGTGCTGAGCTGGTGGAAGATGGAGGAATGGTGAGCAGCAGTAGCAGCTCCGGCATTTCCAACAACAACGCCAATGATCTTCTTCATGGTGGTGATGGTAGCGGTGTTGGTGGTGGTGGGGGAGATGTTGTTGGAGCACGGCGAATTTTGGACATTCACCAAATTTCCAGCCGTCTGCATCGATCCTTTCAATGGGAGGGGCAGAGCAGTCCTCACAGCATCGCCTTTTCCTCCTTTTATATTGTTCCACTTATTCTGGTACGTAAAACGTAACTGTGTAACTTGGTCACAATCAAATGGGTAAAAAAATATACACTCATTCATATCTCACTCATCCATATAAAAACTTGGTGCTGTATGTAGCTGGTATATACATATATAGGTAAATGTAAAATGGCAAGGGAGAACAATGAGCAGGCAGGAAAATCCCTTTTACCAGACCACAGCACAACCAGCAGAGTAATGGGAATTCGTTATATTATTACTCAGCAATTTCCTCCTGCTCTTAGATTTCCCATATCGCATTGTGGGAGTGAGGTGAAGCGATAAAAATTTGAGAGGAAAAATAAAATGAAGGAATGATAACTGACAAGTATCACGGTTAGCACTGAATGGTACAATGAGCAGAATGATGATGATGATGATGGTGATGCCACCCAAGAAAAGAAAGGAGATGGCTAAAGATATGACAGGAAAAAGCAAAGACGATAAGGGAACGAACTCAGGGAGGCGAAAAAAAATAAACGAATATTTGCGGTCTGTTCTGCCAACAAAAGACATGTAATGGAAAAGATATTACATGACGTATAATGCTCATGTGTGTATTTATTCAGTTGCGTGTTTACATGCGCGTTCCTTAAAAACTGAAGTTTGAAGAGAAGGTAAAGTTGAAAGTACGAGGAAAAGCATCTCGTCTCCTCCTCGTTGTAATAAGTAAGTAAGTGGAGTGGAGAAAAGTCTAAGTATCATCATCACTAGTCTAGAGTCGTCCTGCTGGGATGATAAATATAAAAAGTAAAAGAGACCTTTTTTATTTCCCTCACTTGATTTCTAGTCATCCTGCTCTGAATGTACGCCTCACTCATGTTAAAAAGTACATAGTCATTCAAGTTGAAATAAAACTGGATAAAGGAGAAAAGAGAAAGCTAAAAGAGGAAGAAATTGGGATGACGGGTAGAGCATCATAGAACAGTCTCCATTCTTTTTGCCTCAATGCAGCTGGAGGCAACAAATATACATAAAGAAGGGAAAAGAACACACACAAGGAGATTCATCCACATCGTTTTATTTGGCTCAAAAAAACACACAACTTGCGCTCATGTTTGTAAATGTTGGGTAGGAGAAGATGTGGGGAAAGCGGAGTAAATGCATCTCTCTCTAGCACTTCTTGGGTTACATAACAAGCACATGGCATCGTCTTTTTGGGTGAGCTTGAAAGAGAGAGGTTTAGGTAGGTACAAAAGACACTCTCTCTACTCAACCTAACTCAACATGTAAAGTAGAAGGGGAATGGAAGAAAAGGTTCAAAATAAAATGCAACTTGGAAATCTTAATGTAAACTGAAAGGCTCAAGAATTGTAGGTTGATATAAGCTTTCTATTATAGATACATTGGTTTGGCTATGTGGTTCGTTAGGCTGTCTGAGAAAAAGCATTAGATGAACGGACGCTAGGGTGAAAGTGTCAGTCGGCATTAGATATGATACCGTGCAATGCAGTTACGCTCTGCTTGAAGCTTCCTGGAAATGGAATATGCTTTGCTAGTATTGCACTGTTCTTGCTCCATTCTCTAGTCTAGTGTAGTAGATCGTGGTGATCATCTTTGGGTTGTTTCCTTGCTCCAAAAGTCTGTCTTTGCATTTTCATATTATCTAATAGAGCAAGTCCAACATATAGATACAAGCGTAATATGAGGCTACACAAAAACTACATGGTCGACCTCCTACCCTACATTTGCTCCTTTCCTATCTTTCTCTCCGCTCGCTGGTTCTACCCAACAGGAATTACTGTCGACAAGCAAGTACGCTGACTTGTCTGATATTTTGTGTAGAGAAAGTGGGCTTCATGCAATCCCATTTACTTTTTTGACTGCGAAAGGAAAACTTTTTTTTGGGTAAGGAAAAGGCAGGACACCCTTCTCGTGTATAGTATTACACACCATGTCTTTTACGTATATATTAATACAAACGTTGCATAACCAGCCCAGTCGAGACTAAAGCCGAAGTCGAATCTAAGTCTCAAGTGCCCTTCAGATAGTGAGAGAGAGAGACTTGCCAAATAACTGGAAAGCAAAAGTAACAAACTAAACTGCTATACATGAGTATACTTTTGAGATTGTATGTATTGTATACAAATTCTCACACAGTGGCACATTTTTTAACAGGCCCATTTTGCACAGTCACATTCCACATGTTTTGCACATTTGCAAGCTTGCATCCAGATAATATATTCTATCCCATTTTTCTCATCTATTCTTTTCTGATTCAGGAAATTTGTATGGCTCATTCATTCACTCAAGTTCCGTCTTGTATGATGGTCTCCTTTCTACTCTGGCTCCCGGGCCTGGTTTCCTTTCGTCTCCTCCACTCTGGTCTGGCTTTCACTTGGCTTCAGCTGAGCTCAAGTGAATGAGCTGAAGAAGTGATAGGAACTCATACTCGTAAAATGTGTGTCATATAAAAAATAAGCTAGCTATAGCAAGTTTCGATTGTGAACTTTTGCCTTCAAAATCTATACTCAACTTCCTTTATTCTTTATATAACAACTGGAGTTGTTCTCTCTTACTCACTCTTTGCCTTTTTTTATCCTTCTCTACATCAGTAGTAGTTGAAGTATTTGTACTTATTTGTGTGCTCTTATAGATAAACACATGCCTTGGTCTGATTGGTAGGGAATATACATGAACATTAAAAGTTATTGGGATTCTTGCCATTTCTAGTCCCAATTTCCCCTCATGAGACTTTAGTCGTGCCTCTTTGCTGAGCAAGTTCACAACTTGAATAGTTTAGTTTCAGCCGAAAATCTTGTCACGGAAAGCTAACGCCAACCAAACCTTTTTTTAGATAAACTGTTTTGCGTGCCTTTAGATCATAACTCGTCTACTGGAAAGATAATCTTTTCCCCCAAAGATTTAATTCACCCTTTGATGGCTGGAGAGAAAGTCAAAAGTGTCAAAGTTTTGGTGGAATTTTGGTATTTTTCCAGTGTCTCGTGTTTGTATTAAAAGTTTGACGGGGAAGAAAGTTTTCCCTTACAATATAGTTTCCTGCTTCTGCTCCACAAAAGAGCATGATTATGCATTGAATTTGAATGGTAATGGTAATTTGTGTGGTTTTGCCGTGCCGTCACATCTCACTCAAAAGAAAAAGGGAGCGACACGACGGAATGAGAGTTTTATAAAAAGACTGTATTGTTATATATATGCTGAGTTGTGCGTCAGCTACTATATGGCTTGTGCTGCAGTTCGTTCTGGTGATTAATTAAATTAGAACACTGCTGGATGAACGCAGTAGAGCGTAGAATATTAGGTCATTATTTGAGAAAAGCAAGCAAAAATAAAGGGAAAGCAGAACCAGTCGTGAATGCATACATCGACTTACACAACTCTCATCATCAACATCCACACACTCAACAACAAGAGACCCAGCACAACAGAGTCCTGTTCAGCCAGCAAAAAATAGCAATGGATCATTGAGATAGGTTTGCTGGTTGTGCTGTGGTTCCGTGGTGCTGGTTGCATTACCACTCTCTGTCTGAAGTCAAGAGGTTAGCCGAAAAAATCTCAAGTCAATAATATACTCGTTGCTCTCATGTCAGCGTGAAATAAATGTTCATTATATCGGCTGTACATTCAGCTATATCTACACTGCAAAACAATAAGGATAAAAGAACGGGCAGTGGTGCTAATAATAATATTATAAGTCTCGTCATATATAAGCATAAACAAAAAAAATTGCTCATCTGCTCGCCTCGGATTATATTCCACTCCTGCTGAGCTGTCACCACGGGTCTGCACACCATACAGTTACAAACGAGATAAAAGTTCCGAGCTTATACTCACACACATTCCAGTTTTAGTTTCATTATTTTCACATTAGGCGCACACAAAATCGAGTTGTCCTCATTGATTTTTACTTTGCTCAATCGTGAGTGAACCGTACACTCGTGTAGAGGATGGTACGAAATGAAGTGACAAGAAACAAAAAGAGGATATATGGATTCTTGAGGATAGACAGGGTAATTTTTTCTACTACAGGTATTTCCGATCCCAGACCAGACCTCTCCTAATTAGGATGTAGGAAACAGTCGGATTCACATAGTACAGCAATTGACAACAGTCTAGAGGCTAATGAATGGCTCATGGGATCATGAAGTAGTGTGGTTGCTAATAACGTACGCTAAATGATTATGCAAGTGAACATTGGGGAAAAATACATATTATATGCATACTTTAGTTGAATCCATTATTTCGATTGTAGATAGATCATCACAAAATACAAACCAACACGAATATACGCCAATAAATGGTTTTAACGAGGTTAAAACATATATCGTAGCTATAGGTCTGAAATATAAATAAAAATGATTGATTGAACACAGCAGAATATCCATACGAAAGTGCTTGATAATTGCAAGTTTTGTATCTATCCAGCTTTTAGGATTCCTCATCGCTTGCGTTTGGTTATTTTGTGCCTGTTGTTACCACACCATGAAGAAAATCAAGTTCAGCTCATTCTGCCCCGGCCGAAGCCGATCCAAGAAGAACAAGAGCAATAATGGCAATAACTTTGGGGACAACGAGAAGAAGCAGATTTTGACACCTGAGATCCTGGAAATGCGACGCCAAGAGCGGCTCGCTTTTCTCCAAGCAGAATGTGCCAGTTTGGAACAACAGCTAACAGGTTTACGAGCTCAACAAAGTACAGTTGCTATTTTCTCCTTTATTGTTGCTTCTTCAAAATATTTAAACTAACTATGTGTGGCTCAAAAAAAGCAGTAAATATAACTTTGTGCACATTGATTGTGTGAGATGACGAAAAGAAAAACTTTTCTTTACTGCTCGCCTTTTTTTATCTCTGTAGACACCGTGTGTATGTGCGTGTCTTCCTGTTTAGATTATTCAATATTAAATAATTTCATCATACACGACATGAACGTATGGATGTATATATGTGTTCCTTACTGATTTGATTTTCCTAAAGGTGTTTGGATTGGAAGCTCGAAATTTTTCCGAGTGAGGAATAATATACGTGACGAAAATATTATGAAGCAACAATAATATCATGTTGATGGTTTTGATAACAATAACAAAAAAAAAGCAGCCAATAACTTTTTTCCTTTAGATTTGCGAGTTTTATAAGTAAACAACCTTATACACATTCTTAACAAGCGCTTTCCAAAATGTTTTGCATGACACTATGCATTGCATTGGCATTTGACTTTTTGAATTGAAGAATAACATTTGCATGGCTTTCTTTAACATTTCCATATTATACTTCCTGTGCTCACAGAGAAAATAAAACAATCTCAAACAAAACGCGAAATAGTATGTGCATCGACTAAAAGCTACTGAAAGCCACTTAGGGCCTTGCTTCAGATTACCGTTTCTAGCTGACTCTCCTAACAGCTTTCAACTTTCGTCTTCTTCCTTTCTTCTATTCCATGTCGTGAGACATGTATATCGGGGCTATATACTAATTACACATTAAGCTAGTTTACTCAACAATACAATGTCCTATATAGTACTAATACTATAAACTTTTTCCCTTCTCAAGTCAGATGTTACGTAACAATAACAATGCCGCAGAATGGCACCGTGTTGTGTTGCACTGCAGAAGCTTCACTTTTCCAAAAGGGAAATAAGCTGCTTTCCTTTTTTTGAGAAAGATTCACCTCGGTCGAAGAAAGGCCGTTTTCTTGACGCAGTTTTCCCCATATCCCAAAGAGAATAGTATCATCAACACAAGAAGCTACTTTTCAAGAAAGACCGTCTTTTTCGTAGACTGCACTGCTAATTAATTAGCATTTCACAAATAGATCGCTCAACCTATCTTTTCTTTCTGCCTCGCTTGCCATTCTCTCCTCTTATATCGTGTTCAGGCTGCTGGGGTAAAGAAAGCACTCGCATTTTTATGTCTACTCTTCTTTCGGTTCTCTCCTACTCTCGCATTCCAGCCTCACTTTTATCGTTCAAATCCCATTGCACTCTTGCCGTGCATAACTTGATTTTGAGGACTCTGAGTGAAAATCCGCAGCTCCGTTCTCAATTTATAGCAATGAGCAGTTTGTTGGTTCTCTTCTTTTGTCCTAGTACGTTTCTTTTTTATTATCGCGCTGGATCTTGAATGACCTGCACAGTTTCTCTCCATTCGGAATGGTTTCTCCTGGTTGTGGCTACTACAAAGGTGCGTGCAACGACCAGATCTACTCGATGATATCCACATCATAATGAATTTAAACTTCCAGGTCTCTCGCCCGACTCGTAGGCGTCATGTGTTCTTCAGCTTCTCATTCTTCCTCTTGCTAGACAGCCTTCTCATCTGACATAGTCCTTCTGCTCTCGGGCACTGTTCCGAACTCTGGTAGAGTCGTTTGCGCGACATTCTTCCTCGGTGCCTTCAAGGTCAGCTATATCATAGACGATATTGAATTCGCCTTTGACACAGTTATGCTCCCTCGCCTTTATCATGGCAGAAATGAGCTTCGATTTTACATTTTTGAGCATTTTCTAGCTGTCTTGCTACGCATTTCTTATAGTTTGTAGATTTGTGATGCTTGGTGATATCGTTGAATTTTGTATATGACTTTCCGCGCGCTGTGAGTGACACATAGAAAGAGTGTTCTGGTGTCGACAATAGTGGAGTTGATAAGTGCAAAAACAATTGCAGTGATCTTTAATCTGCGGCATCGAGCCCTTTCGCGTAGATCTCTGCAGTGGACTCTAGCTAGTGTGGAATGTTCTACTAGCCAGTCCTAGCTGATATAACGAATCTTAATCCAAATTAAAACCTCCTAAAAATATGTTGTTAATTTCCTCGACTAATATCAATGTACTAATGTTTATACGGTAGACACAAATATGCGGAATGAAAAGCGAATATTTAACCTGTGTATTGTCTGCTACAAAATAATTTCCATATGTAGACGAAAAAGTCTTCACACAGTTCACCAATCCAAGAGGCAAGTGACTCTGACTTGGAATACCTGGGAGCGAGTGAGAGTCCTCCTTTAAAACGTGAGTTTATGTTAAAAATAAACAAAAATTGAAGGTATTTTCTGTTGTTGATGATGATGTTGTTGTAATGTTGTTTTTGTTATTTTAACAAAAATACTGAGTTTAGTTGGAATTTTTGTTTGCTTTGTGTTATTCAGTCCAAAATGGACTTGGGATATTTGTTTTACTTGTTTATCTGAATATTTATGGATAATACCTATGAAACAATTTCACGCTGTGTGAATGCTTAATAAGAAAACGTACAAAACCAACTCCTTTTTTGCAACCCGCTAGGAAATTCAATATCGCTTCAGGACATTCCACAATCCGTGATACGAATCCGACGGGAAAAGGAACTGAGGCAGATTAAGGAAGAAATTGAATATCTCAGAACTATTGCTCAGCAAGAGAAAGAAAAGGCTGCGGAAGGTGAGAAATGCAAATAATCAAAGGACTCTGTATTCAGAATTCATACACAACAGCAGCATAAAACTTGTTTATGTTCTTTCCGAACAAAAGGATCAATAACTATTCTTCCATTCCCAGTTCTTCATCTTTTTTCTCCTTTTTTTAATTTAGTTGCAAAACAGATTCGAAAGGGAACGCTGTTAACACAGGAATTTGAGCTTCCAGGAAGTAAACCATCGAGTCCCGGTGAAACCAAAGGTTTGTTTTGTTGTCTTTCTCTAAGCGTTTTCCCTCCGCGTTGTTTGCCTTGATAGGATTTTGTTTGTAAACTACTTTATTCCCATGTATCCGCTAGGATTTTATGACCAAGAGCTTCGTGTAATGAAACAATATAATTTAACATGGCCCACAATAATAGTTAGGCCCCATAAAACAATTCTAGCCACCCCAATCAAAAAAAATAGACTTTCCCAATACGATAGTTGGTCACTTTTTAAATAAAAAAACGTAACATTTTATTTAGTTTCCCATACAATAGTATAATTTTACACTGATCTAAATAGCTTGAAATTGAAACAGTTTCCCCTAATAATTACACTAGATCACGAAATGAAATTAATTTACTAAATTATCAATGTCATTTTTGGCCTTGGAAACACGAGCCAATCTTCTTCCACAATTACCAAGGTGTTTCGCCCCATATTGGATGAACTAAAATAACGAGTTCAGTTGAATTCTCAGTGTTTGAAAAATATTATTCGGATTTCTAAAAAAAGTTTTAGTCCCGCCGTGATTAGTTGGCACCCGTTATTATAAGGGAGTTTCCCCTACCCTACCTTGTCCTAGTTAGAAAACTCATTATTCGGAGAATACCCTAATAATGAGTTTTCTTTTGTGTTTGCGACTCATTTCTCGACCAATATTACTAGCATATCATGGATCTTTAAGTAGTTAAGACATTAATTTCATGGAATCAGGAGTTATGAGCTATCTATAGCTTTTTTCAACTGCATTACGGGTTTTTAAAACAAGAGGAATTCATTGGAAATCGTTATTGAAATAGTTCATTTCACGAGGGGAAACACGTTTGTTCATAGTTGAAAGTGATCGACATGATAAGCTTCCAATTGGGTGTATTGGAATTTCCTAATAGCTTGAATTTTGATTAATATTCATGCATACTACTGTTTAGAAAACTGATATTATGTCTTAATATACAATGTTCCTTACAAATATTTTACTACAGAAAATTACATTTAGTTTACGAAATTATGACAAAAATCGTATCCAATCACCAATCAACTACCTAATCATATCCAAAACGGTCTTGCGTGCCATTTTACTACTTTGTATAACTCATAAAGGCGATAAAAGGTTTTGACGTTCCTTGTCCGTACGTCATAGTCATTTGAGTAAATGGGCACAATGAATACACTATTGCTGATGTACTGCTTAAAATGCCAGGGCTTCTTTTGGTGACCGGTTCATTTCCATGCTGTCATATCATGAGAATACTAAAAGACAGCATTAGCATTTTATGTTGACATGAACTTGTGCAATTGATTTGAATACAGTTGTAAATTGAAAGTATTTCACACACAAATCTGTATTAAGAAACTGATATAATGCAAATACAGATCACTCAGGTAAAAAATCAAGTGTAAGACCAAGTAGATACATAACATATCAGCATAGCAGTTCATTTAAATAGACTCTCGGTTTTTGTGCTATTTTCTTTATTCCTATTGGGAAATTATTTAAAAAGTGACGAAGTCTCGTATTGCGGAAAGTCTATTTTTTTTTGAATTGGATGTGGCTAAAATTGTTTTTTAATGGGCGCGAACAAATATATCAGACAAATGCAATTGCCAGTATGTAATTCATTTACTCGTGGAAAACTCCTACTGTATTCATCCCAAACACATACAATAAGAAGAACTTATCAGGTTTTTGAGTTTTAACATTATGAGCTGTAAGCAATGGCACACACCACAAAATGCCAGTGCCAGACTTTGCTGATTGCATTTTGTAAAAGAGGTATGCCATTGATTAGCTCAGACATAACACTAAGACAAATTATATAGAATTATCATCATCTAAGTCACCCCACCCCCCCCCCCCTTATTACATATAGAACCAAGTGATCAACATATCAATACAAGATTATATAAACAATTCATACATACCAGAACTGGGTCTTGCCTTTCATACAGCAAATATTTGACACTGACTGCTTCAAACTAATAGAACCACAACATAAACTTTTTTCTGTGGCTTCACACTCAACTGGAAAAACTGGTGAACAAACGTTTATCATTGACATACATCTTACGGAGATGACAACACGTCCTGCAGTCACATTTCAGTTTCATGCGATCTCATGTAAGTAGGCAGTGTCGTCCAGAAACGTTATCGCTTGGACTTGTACATTTAGAACAGCCATTACTCAATTGAGTCACACTGAACCACAGCTATTTTTGGAAATTTGCAGTTTTTAACCGGTATTCCAATGGAAGGATTATGACCCC